>JAJHSJ010000016.1:0-92068 GCA_021015155.1 Magnolia officinalis | reverse complement strand
GGAGAGAGAGAGAGAGAGAGAGAGAGAGATATTGGAGCGCGCTTTGTGAATAGAATTTAGGCAAAGGTCTGATGGGCCACACGTGTTTGCTTTGGATATAGACCGTTGGTCTTCTTACTCTCTTTTATGCATTCAACCATCCAGGATGTTTTGCAGAATTGCTTGGCCCATCGATGATGGCCGGTCCACATGAACGGGTGGAATGATTCTGTCTGAGCTGTCCATCTGTTCCTGATATATGGACGGCATTGGTCGGACTCAATGCTGTCCCTATGATCAACAGCGAATCAAATCAGGGTTAGGAGATGGAAATAAATAATTGTTCATGTTCATGATCAAGGATCGATTGAGATTGCATTTCGGTTGGCCACAGTTTAGATGGTCAGGCATCATCCTTTGATTGCAACGAGTGAAGATGCTCCAGTCGAGTAATGAGAAGGTCACTTATTTAGTTTAAGTGGATAAATATTATTAGCTAATTTTCAAGTAAGTTTGTACTTTTTTTCCGAGTAATTTGCAGCTTGTCTTTTTCTCTTCTTTTTTACAATCTCTCTTATGCAGGTTTACATGTTGAACTACTCATATTAAATGTGGAGCCCACATGATGAATGGTCCACACCAAGGTAGGCTCACATAATGGACGGCCATATCAAAGATTGGCCCCATATAATGAATGGCCCACATCAAAGTGTGAGCTTGAATGATATATGATTCACACCAAGTAGGCCCTACCCCATGGATGGTCCACATCAAAGGTGGGACCCATATGATGGATGGTGGATTTTGAACATGAGACCACATGATGGAAGGTTGACACTAAAGGTGGGCCCACATGATGAATAACTCATATTGAAGGTTAGGGCCCACATGATAGATGGTCCATTGCAAAGGTAGGACCTATATGATAGATGATAGACAGCAAAGGTGGGTCCCACATGATGGAAAGCCCACATCAAAATGTGGCCCCACATGATGGACTATCTACATCAAGTTTGCCCCATATGATGGACGGTCCACAACAAATGTAGGACCCACATGATGGATGGTATACATCAAAGATGGGTCCAACAGCTCGAATCAAAATGTGGCCCCACGTGACGGTCTATCTGCATCAAGTGGGCCCCGCATGATAGATGGTCCATAATAAAGGTGGGATCCACATGGATGGTAGACATCAAAGGTGGGCCTGCATGATGATGGCCTATTTTGAAAGCAGTGCCCCATATGATAAGTGGTCCAAATCAAAGTTGGCCTGCATAATGCACAGTTCACATCAAAGATGGGCCCCACATGATGGATGCCCACATCAAAGTGCAGCCCAACATGACGGACCATCCACATCAAGTGGGCCCCACCTGATGGATGATGGACATTGAAGGTGGGCCCACTGATGGTCGGTTAACATCAAAGGTGGGGCCCACTTTCGATGTAGATCGTCCATCATGAGGTGCCCACCTTAGATGCGAGCCATTCATCATTAGGGGCCAAACCTTTGGTGTGGACCGTCCATTATGTGGAACCACCACCTTGATGGGGGTCATCCATCATGTGGGGCCCACCTTCAATGTTGGTCATCCATCATGCAAAGCTAGCCTTGGATGTAGGTCATTCATCATCGGGAGTCGACCTTTGATGTGGACCACCATTATGTGGTGCCCACCTTGATATGGGTCATCCATCATGTTGATCGTTAATGTTAATTGTTCATTATGTGGGGCCCATTTTCAATGTTAACTGCTCATCATGTAAAGCCCACCTTTAATGTGTACGGTTCATCATGTAGACCTCACCTTCATTGTGAGTCCATCATGTGGGGCTATTTTTGATGTGGATGGTTTGCCTTTGACACGAATGTCATTCTATCTCATTAGCCTGGGTTCTCATACACTGAGATTAATAAGTTTAGAGCGGCCTCATTTGCTTCCCGCAAAAGCTACCAAGGGAATTATGTTTTTTGACAATGGACATGCATATGTCCCAGGGACAAAAACCTCTATTCTCCTTGGCATCTCTAACCTTTACTCCTATATTTCAGGTGCCAATCCGAGATGGTCCTTGTGAAAGATTGTCTTTTTGCTCACCAAGTGTTGGGTATCAAGTTCGTATAATTGGGATACAACACAATGCCCTTAAGTCTCAATTTGGCAACTACTCCTTTACATGTTGTGACAATTATATTATTCTCATTTGGCTAGCTTATTTTATTTGATATTCACTTTTCTCATTCCTTTACCCTTGGTGTGAGCTTCTATCCTTGTCTCGATATGTAGTTTCCCCTTTCTTCTCTTTCTTCTTCTTGTATTTTTTTTTCTCCCTCTCTTTCCTCTCCAATTTAAGGTGTGAATAGTTTTTCCTCTCATTCTAGTGCCTCATCTCCTTTCATTTTTTTCAACTCTTTCTGCTTCCATTCACTTCCGGCTTTTGGCGATTGAAAAATGATAGGGGAGTTCTTTTTTTCTTGCTTGCTTTCCAACACATGAAAAGTAGTGAATGAACTGTCACAATTAAAAACTTCCCAATATAAGTCATATCTTGAATTTAATTCGTACTAGTGAGCCCTCTGGTTTCATGATCAACAATACTATCAATATGGCCCCCAAAGTGAATGGATCGTGCAAAATAATAATAATAATTAATAAATAAATATTAAATGATCCTACCTTTCTAATGTCAGTTAAATATGAAATGTTGTGCTTTTCTTATTAGTTGTCCAATTTAAAGATATCAATAGAAAGGTTATAATTATTTTATTAAGAAATATATGGTACATAGTACATCAATCCAAAATTCATGCTTTCATGCTTGAGTGATATATATATATATATATATATATATATGAATTAGGCAAGGTGTGTGAAATTTGGTAAAAGAAACTTTATCTCGTATTTGAAGATAAAAATTGAGACAATAAATGAAAATATAACAAATTATCAATTTTCAAACATTTATAACTTGAATTTATCAAATAATTTTTGTGAAAAAGTACTACATATCAAATATCAGTATTTTTTTACCAAACAAATTTGGTAGTTACTAAACATACTAAAATTCAGCGCATGATGTTTTTATTACTGAAATTAATTTTCAGACTTTATTTTCCAGTTTACCAAAAGGCACCTAAATCTAATCAGTTTACACAGGTCATTTTCTTGGCCATTGATGGAATGGTTATAACCATCTGATCAAGGTCACTATTGAGACTCATGGGTGAGAAAAGGTGGACCCACATGATAGACGGTTCAATTAATGATTTGATCTTTCATAGAATTATCGACCTGAGCATCCAACTTCCTGCTATTGGTGGTGGTTAGGATGATCCAGTTGAAAGTGGATCTTGACGGACACAATCAATTGAAGTAGACCCTAGATGGTGATGATCCAGATTAACGTTCGTTACCTTTTCACGTGATTCTTGAGAGTTACTGTGAATTAGAGGATGGGCCAATGTGATAGACGGTTCAGATCAGTGGTAAGATCTTTCCCAGGACCACCAATCATATGCGAGGCCCTACGTGATAGAATCACTCTATTAAGCGATTTCTACGGTTGAACAAAAGTAGCGTTTACGTGATTAATGGTCCAGATCAACGACCATAAAATATACTCCCTTGAATTCCCTTCCAAATTGCACACCCCTCATGCTAGAAGATGAAGAACTTGTGGGAGCGATCAGAGCCACTCATCTGACAGTCCCCATTAGAAAATAATGTGTGGCCCGCATGAGGATTACATTTACCTGAGCTATTAATTAACTGTGGTCCTGATAGAGCCGTACACTAGTTGAGCCTAGAGCTGTACACTAGTCGAGCCAAGTCAAGCTTGGCACAGCCCGGCCCCAGTAGCTAACCTCAGCTTGAACTCCGCTCGGCTCAGTCCTCTATCTTGACTGCAGCTCGGCTTGGTTTGGTCAGCAGCTTGGGCCAACTTGAGCTTATACTATATTTTCTTAGGCATAGAAAGTGTATCTTCAATTTTTCACATAATGCAAAACAATAATAATATTATATATGTATTTCATCAAACATTGGGTAGGTAACATCAAAATTATGATTTGAGGGCAGTTTTATAACATTAAGTTTTTTTTTTTTTTTTTTCCTTAACGATTTGTTTTATATCTATTCCTTTGTCGTTACTAGCTGATCCTATGGCAGACTGCACGCACCTGAAACAATACATCATTGAATTATTTCATCAAACACTTAGCAAGCAGCATCAATGTCAAAATAATTGATTAATCGAGCCGATTCGAGTTGAGGTTTGATCCGCATCGAGTCAAGTTGAGTAGTCGGGCAAGTTTGAACTTAGCTCGAAATTTTTTCAAGCTCCAAAAATCAGCTCGATTGGGCTTGAACTTAGTTTTGAACCAAGTTGAAAATAGCTTTTTTGAGTCGAGTCGACCAAGTAACCCAGCTAACTCGGTTCGCGTACAGCTCTGGTCCGTAGAATTTAAAAAGTACTGCTTGCGTATGGAGGCTCCTGTACATGCGAAGGGCATCTTCCTTCAAGTAGATAACATTATGGCGACTTGGAACCCTAGCAGCCACACCCAAAAATCACCCAATTCTCATTATTCCATCTCTCTTGAAATACATCCTCTGCAGTGTGTTTGACAAACATCCTGTATTCACCATGTCCCCCACTCTCAAGCTACCCTTTCTCATTCTGCTCTCTCAAACCTTTTCTTTTGGACAACTAATCATGGCCCCTTTGTCGACATCGGGACCGTTGGATGGTCGAAGAGCGTTGGAATCTTTCCGCCTACTTGTAACCGCATCGAATGTCCAAAATTCGACGTGATTCTAGTAGGAAATGGATTCGAAATCCGGCGATACAACTCAACTATGTGGACTTCGACGTCGCCGATTCAAGACATCTTGTAAGACCCTATACCCCAGAAATCTGGTTTGTACACTGGATAGCCGTTGGTTGTAGGTCCATTGGCCCCGAGAATATTTTGACTTGATCATAATGTTGTTCCATTATCGAGCCCGCAAGCCGTATGTCAACCCAATGTCCGAATGTTAAGATACGGACTTAAAATTAAACAATCTGAGAAATGACCATTATGGTCCTTATTTTAGGTGGGGGCTCCGCCAACATCGAGTTTTCAAATCCGTTAGGTCGGAGAGTCTAACCGTTGTGGTCGTAGTCAAGTTACGGAGTTACTGACGAAAACGGCATGTCAATATGACACCTGGATTGTAAGTTACGCATCGATATGTACATGTATAGTTTAATAAATTAACTCAAATGACCTCGGTTTTTTTTTTAATCCTTGGAATACTTTTTGTCAAATCACTTACATAACATTTTGGTTATTGCTACCATACGTTTAAACTTCTCAAAATTATCCTAAACCATCCCATAAACTTTTTTTTAGCTAAAAGCCACTTTAAAACCTTTTTAAGCCCATAAATAGACAAAACCCACTTTAAAACATTTCATTTCCAGCCAACACTCTAGTTGAGGAAAAGAAGAAGAAGAAGAAGAAGAAAAAGAAAGAGAAGCTAAGGTTGAGAGCCAAACCTCTGATACTTTCAGGTGAGTGCATAGATTAGGAGCACTTAGATGTGTACGTTGAGGTTTCTTTCAAAACCCTATCGTTGAAATTTTTGTTTAAGGGTTAGGGTTTTGCTGAATTTTCAGTTTTAAGGTTAAAGAATTGCGGAATTTTGTTTAAGGGTTAGGGTTTTGCTGGATTTTGTTTAAGGGTTAGGGTTTTGCTGGATTTTGTTTAAGGGTTAGGATTTTGCTAGATTTTCTGGTGTTGGAATTATATATTGCTGGAAGGCTGGAATTAGGTGCTGGAATTAGGAAGTCTGTATTGCTGGAATTATATAGGTGCTGGAATTTGGAAATCTGTATTGCTGGAATTAGGAAGTCTGTATTGCTGGAATTATATAGGTGCTGGAATTTGGAAATCTGTATTGCTGGAATTAGGTGCTGGAATTAGGTGTTGGAATTATATATTGCTGGAAGGCTGGAATTAGGAAGTCTGTATTGCTGGAATTATATAGGTGCTGGAATTTGGAAATCTGTATTGCTGGAATTAGGTGCTGGAATTATATATTGCTGGAATTAGGTGCTGGAATGAGGTTGTTGTTGGATTTTCTTATGGGTATGGCTGGCTTTGCTGAGTTAGTTGATTAGGTTATGAATGGAAGATTGGATGATAGATAAGATTTAGTTTTGTTACAAGTGATACGTATTTCAAACAATTTCTCTCTTTGTTACTTCCAATATCCACCCGCTACCTGTTTGACAAATTGTCTCAAAGGAATATCCTTCATCCTTTTAAAGTAGATCATTCTTGAGAAAAAGCATGCTTGTAGCATGAAGTTTTATAGTAGATTGACTAAGTCATGTGCATATCATATGCATGAATCATATTTGTATATCCTTGTCTGCTTGAGAGTAAATGAATCATATCATGATGTGGTGATCATTGTGGGTTTTGTGGTGCGACACACGATGTGTCTATGATGAGTATGTAAAACTGCCTAGATACATGTTGTATTAAATGAGATCCTTATGAGGAACTTAACTGTGGAACTTAAATGTATGACGAATGTATGAGGAGACCACATGAAGAAGGTCGTCCTCTGTTTGCCTTTAAACAAAAAAATGAAATGATCTGTTTGCTTGTGTGTGTGGACTCATGCATATATACATACGGTAATTGTAAATGCGATGAACATACGTTGTTATAACTTGAGTTGGACACCACACCGGAAATGTGTAATTCGACAGACATGATTAGAGGGTCCGTGGGTGAAAGTCCCTAAACCCCGATTGGTACCATTGGGAGCGACCAATGCTTAGACCGGGTGGAAGAACGAGCGCTGAAATGCTGAAATACCAAAGTAGGCAGCGACTCCCACCGACGTGTGTCGATTGGTTGAGAGGTTTGACCTGACTGCTTATGGGCAAGCAAAGATAGGTTGTGTGACGAGCTCGTAAATGTCCGCTATCGTTTTGCCAGGCGACTTATGACTTCTCGTTGTTAGGCAGATAGTGAGTTCAATACAAGTGGGTAGACTAGTTCGGCCCGTGAACTATGTAGTCCCACCTCTGTAGTTGACCACGGTGGAAAAGTCTATACAAGTGGGTAGAAGTCCCAACTCTGTTTTAGACTTTGGTGATCCAATTGGGAATATGAAAAAATTGTGGAAATGTTGAAAGCGTGTGTATGTTACAAGTGGGTAGAAGTCCCACCTCTGTATATAAAAATGATTTGGAAGCCTGTGCATTCATGTGCATTAAATGAGCATGACTTGAAACATGCATTGTCACGGCACACACGCACTCACTGGGCTTAGTAGCTCAAGCTTTCCTTTCTATTTTTTTCAGGTGAGAGTAGGGAGCTGCAGGAGTAGAGGCTACAGACTCCAGTTGTCCTTTTTGCTTTGTACATATCAGTGTATATTTTTTTGTAATACCCTGCATATGTACATCAGGTATAGTAAATATGATGTGGTTTATGTTTTGGTTTGCCCTGAGGTGCTCAGTTGTACACAGTAATATATATTGTATATGATGAAATTTTGAAAAATGCAACATGTTTGTTGGTTTTACTTTCAGAAATCCTCCTTGTGGAGCCCCGCTTATAGGACTTAGTATGTGCTACTTGAAAGTCCTGCAACACACTTCAACAACTTAGTATGTGCTACTTGAAAGTCCCAAGAATCGGAGTTCTACGGAGGCTGTCAACCAAAATCTGGTGTTTAGTAACACTAGATTGAGGGTCGTGACACATCTCATTGGTAGAGGCGACCAGAACAGCCTTTTTACAGTAAGGGTTTCATGCCTTTTATTTTTATTTTTATGGATGCATGGAAAGCTCAAAGCTCTTTGAATTTTCAGTGGACTAACTTGATGTGGCCCACTTGATAAGTGGACCAACTAAATTGTTTGGCATGGCCCCATTTGAGGAATGGCTTAAATCTCGCACAAGGGTACCACGTTGGCATTTGTGCCACAGAGTCCCTTCCCAATCTAATATCGAGGATTGCCTGCCAAGGCATTCTCATGCCTCTTAATTACGTAGCAGACGTGGGCCACATGTGTATGATGATCATCCAAACCATGTATCCTTTAGAGCTCTGCTATTTATTACACGTAGTCAAAATTCAGTTTTAGCGTGGTGGGCCGATGGAGAAAGAAGAGATTACCACCAAAATTTCAAGCCCATCTTTTAAAAATTATCCTAAATAAAAAATAAAATTAATATTATTGATGAAAGTTAGTTTACAAGTTTTTTCAACTTATATAAGTTCTAAATGCTTAATTTGTAATTTTCTTGTAATTATAATAAACTTTTTTTAAATAATAAAAATTTTAAAAATGATAAACAACTTTTAAATTAATTAAAACCATTTTTCATAAGGATTTTAAGATTCTTTATCTATAAAAATATAGTAAAAAAAGTAAAAAATTATAACTTACTAAAACTAGTAGTTTTCACTTCAAATTCAAATTAACACCTAAAACAATCTATTTTTCAAAAATCATTAACGGTAGCCTTTGGCTTTGTTGGCCGGCATGTATGAATTAATTAATAGCTCTCCAACATAATATACATGAGAAATAGATAATCAATTATAAAGTTATGGCCGTTAGAAGCTATAGTGCACAATAAATGCTTGGATTTTGCTTTGTAACCCAGTTTCCTTTAATTCTAGTGGGCCCTATGATTTTCCTTACCCCTGTCATACATCAGCTTTGAAAGAGCTTTCTTATCCATCTAATTGGTCTAATTAGTAGGCCTTCCCTCACTAAATGGGAGACATTGCTGTTTTTTTTTTTTTTTCTTAGTGTTTACTTGTAAGTCACTAAGGGCCCATTTGGATACTGCCGAATAGGTAAATTTTTTACTTATAGTATTAGATAAGTAACTTATTTCAAATAAGTAAGTTTGATTTATAATTAATTTATAAGTAACTTTTTTACTTAAAATCACTTAATCATTTCAGCTATTTTTTAAAGCTTTTGGACTTTTCATAAGTTGTTGAAGAGAGACAAAAGAGAGAAGAAGCTTATAAGTATGTTGTTTGCACTACAAGAAAGTAGGCCTTTAGCCTCAATTTTTTAGCCTCAGTTCAAAAAAAGGAGGCTAAATATGGTTTTTAGCCTCGGTTGTAAATGAACCGAGGCTAAAAATTCACTTTTTGCCTCGGTTGATGAGAAACTGAGGCCAAAAGTCTGTCATTTTGCCTCAGTTGGTGAGCAACCGAGGCCAAAAGTCTGCCCTTTTGCCTCGGTTGGTAAGCAACTGAGGCTAAAAGTCTACCATTTTGCCTCGGTTGGTGAGCAACTGATGCTAAAAGTCTGCCCTTTTGCCTCGGTTGGTGAGCAATTGAGGCTAAAAGTCTGCCCTTTTGCCTCAGTTGTTGAGAACTGAGGCCGAAACTACTCTGCCCTATTGCCTCGGTTAATGAGAAGTTGAAGCTAAAAGTTTGCCCTTTTGCCTCGGTTGGTGAGAAACTGAGGCCAAAAGTCTACCCTTTTGCCTCGGTTGTTGAGAACTGAGGCAAAAAGTCTGTCCTTTTGCCTCGGTTGTTGAGAAATTGAGGCCAAAAGTCTGCTTTTTTGCCTCGGTTGGTGAAAAACTGAGGCCAAAAGTCTGCCCTTTTGCCTTGGTTGGTGAAAACTGAGGCCAAAAGTCGGCCCTTTTGCCTCGGTTGGTGAGCAACTGAGGCCAAAAGTCTACCCTTTTGCCTCGGTTGGTGAGAAACTGAGGCCAAAAGTTTACCCTTTTGCCTCGGTTGGTGAGAATTGAGGCAAAAGTCTTCCCTTTTGTCTCGGTTGAAAAAAATGGAGGCCAAAAGTCTACTTTTTAGCCTCAATTGCATAGGAACCGAGGCCAAAAGTCTACTATTTTGCCTCAGTTACGTAGGAACCGAGGCCAAAAGTCTACTTTTTTAAAATTGAGAACTTTTAAAAATTTCCTAAGAATTAAGAATTTTTTAAAATTTTGATAACTTTTAAAAAATTAAGAATTAACTTTTTTTTGAAAAATTAAGAATAAAAAAAGGATAATTTGAACGGATTGGCTTGAGGTGAATACGACCGCTTATAAAGAAACCTTTGTGAATGTGTATATGGTTGTTCATGCTCTCCAGAGTATTAATGTTATCAAAGAAAAAATATAAGTTCACTCACTTGCGTGAGATGTATGAAGCCTTCATGTCACACGAGCTGACTTGGAACACATCAGGTGATCTTACATTTTTTATTAAGGGCCTGTTTTTGATTTTTGAGTGCAAGTGCAAATACCTGTAAATGACTAATTATCACAGTTTTACCCGTTTGAAAATTTCTGGTAATTCTTGCCTTGGAAACTGGTTCAAAAGTGTTAGTTAAAATTTTTAAACCTTACCGTGATGTATATGATATATCTATTCCGTCCATCCGTTTTACTACAATCTTTTGATATACAAGTCAAAAAATCACGTAAATCCAATACTCCAGTGGCCCACACCAAAAGAAACAGTAGCCCTTAGAAGTTTTTAACGGTAAGTGTATGATTTACTTTTTTCTGTGGCGTGGTCCCCTAGAGCTTTGGATATGCCTCATTTTTTGGCTCATGCCATAAATTCATCTGACATAATGGACGAACGGTGTGGATAAGTGAATATATCACAGTGGGACCCATAGATATTTGCAAGATTTTCGATTTCCGTGTTCAAAAGTAGGTAGTCAAATCATGTAAGGGTGAAATGGGTAAATGTGGCTGGGAAATAATTATTACAACACCTTTTTTCCTTGATATTTTCCAATTCCCACAAATCAAACAGACCCTAAAAATTAACGGTGAGAAATAATCACCAACTAAGCTACCTTTTAGCCTCAGTTACGTAGCAATGGAGGGTAAAAGTGTACTTTTTAGCCTCGGTTGCTTAGGAACCGAGGCCAAAAGTCTATTTCATAAAATAAAAGGAGCACAGTGAGATATATGGATAGCTCCATTCACGCCCTCGCTCTCTCTCTCTCTCTCTCTCTCTCTCTCTCTCTCTGCTCCGATCCACGCCCTCGATCCATTCTCTCTCTCTCTCGATTGGAAGAAGGAGAGCTGCTAGAAGACCTCCTTATCATTCAGATCCAGATCCAGATCGAAATCCTCTCTCTCTCTCTCTCGATTGGAAGGAGGAGAGCTGTTAGAAGATCTCCTTATCATTTAGATCCAGATCCAAATCAGCTTTGGATCAGTTTAAGGTAAGCTCGATTCTTTTCTCTTTAACGATTTTACAAAAAACTGAAATTCAAAATCGGAATCGAATTTGATTTCACTATCTATGCCTTGAAATCCCTTCTATTTCTGGTTTGAGATTTCAATCGATTCATCTGTCTCTGCTGAATAGTAGGACGTAATCCGCTTTCGTCAGCTCTCCATCTTCTCTTCCTCGAGATTTCCATCTCCAAATGAAACGCCTCTCCATCTCTTCCATGAGCTTTCGATCTCTAGAGGAAGCCTGCAAAATCCACGTTCGGCTCTACCTTATCCTCCGAACCCTTGAAATCCTCGGATCATTAGATCTACGTCTGTCTCTCTCTCTCTCTCTCTCTCTCTCTCTCTCTCTCTCTCTCTCTATCTCCAATCATTAGATCCTTAAAGACTGTGAGCTTTTTTCCAATTTTTTCCACGTAGGGTTTATTTTATTATTATTTTCTCGATTTTGGTGCTTGATCTGTTTTGATTTGAAGCCAGCTCTTGTCTCTCGATTTTGATAGATTTCGTTGGATTTTGATCCGATTATTTTTTATGGATCTGTTTTGCTTTCGGATCCAATTGTCTGAAGCTTTGCTTTTTTATTTTTGTTTGAGATGATGATACATGGTGCCTTCCTTTTCGATTTTGTCTCAATTTGGTTATTCGTTTGAAGCAGTTACTTTGATTTGCAGTTTGCATTATTTGAGGACAGAGGAAGGGTTTTAACTTTCAATCAGGTGAGCTTCCCCCCCTTTTCTCCAATTTTTTCCACTAAGGGTTTGATTTTTCTATTTTTTTTTCTCGATTTTTGGTGCTTAATCTGTTTTGATCTGAATCCAACTTATGTCTCTTGATTTCGATAGATTTCGTTGAATTTTGATCCGATTCCTGCTGATTTAAGTTGTAATTTAGGTTTATATATTTAGAAATTAGAGATTTATCATTGGTTTATGTAATATCAGGCATTTGAAATACATTACTATCATTGATAATTTCGATACAGTCATAAATCAACATCTGTTTGGGGCATGACAGGGCCATAACATTCAACTGTTACATATTACTATGTCCTGTTTTTCTCTTGTTCTAAACTGTAGTAGTGGAGAAGGTGGGGGAAAGTAGACTCAAAATGGTTTGATCATGTGCAATGGAGACCAAGGACCGCGCTGGTTAGGAGTGAGTTGATGCAAGTTGAAGGCTCTAAATGGGCAAGGGGAAGTCCCAAGAGGACATGGGTGGAGGTGGTAAGTAAAAACTTGATGACCTATGGTTAATTAAAGTTATGGCCCTTGATAGAGTGGAATGGTGGAGAATGATTCATGTAGCCAAACCCAGTTTGTTGGGATAAGGCTTAAATGATGACGATGGTATCCAGACCAATGAACCTAGTTTGCTTTGGTATTTACGCTGCGATAACTCAAGGAGACAATTTGATGTTATTGAATGTATGGTAGTCAATCATTTGTAAATTTTCTTTTTTTTTCTTTCTTTTTTTTTTTTTTTTGTGTGTGTGTGTGCATAATGTCATCCAACAACTGCTTTTCATCCTCAAGATTTTGTTCCATTTGAGACTCACATGGTTTGCAGCTTGGCATTTTCACATGTTCCTAAGAGATCAAGGGCACTGCATTTAGACAAGATGTTGCCATTGATAAATTGATGCACTTCTATGCTTGAAATGTGTTTTGAGTGTTTGACTTCCTCAGATCCTTTAGTTGGACTCTTTCTTGCTCTAAAAAATGCTATCATCACTTTATAGATTGTCTCAAAGCCTGCTCAAGAAATATGTTTTCACCAATAGACCTTTAGGGGGTGTTTCGGAATGTCAAATACCTTGGAACTGAAAAGATTTTCCAAGGAAACCTACTTTTCCCACATGACAATTTCTGTTATGATGTCAAATAAACATCATGGTAGGCCTTTAGAAAGGTTTCAAGACCAATGCTTCTTGTGGTGTGGTCCACTCAAGCCTTCAGTCTACCTCCTTTATGAGCTCATGTACCAAAATGATATGTAAAAATAGATGGATGACATGGATCAGACACATATATCACCGTGGGCACATGAAACCCATGTCAGGACCATTAGTCTCTGGCTAGGCCTTGATACGGATATAACAATGTCCCTGAAATAAGCTAGACAAGCACATGAAGAATGCCCTAAAATGAGCCGGAAAAACACATAAACAATGGTGATAAAACACATGTATTAGTGTACCCCCACATAATTTACTCAGTTCACAAACCCTTCCTCGCAAGAGAACATTCAAGGCATCTGTGTAATTATACAGGATGTGCAGGCCCCAGCATTCATCACAGATTATGTGGGGGTACACTAATACATGTGTGAAGGGCTGCCGTCCATATCATTATGTGGGGGTACACTAATACATCCTAATCTTTTCTTTTTTAATCCTTCTCATTTCGTTGTATTTTGATTTTGATTTTTTTTTTTTTTTTTTTTTTTTTTAACATGCCGTGTTGAGATTCATTTCAAGGTTAGTTTTATTGGATTTACTATCATGTGCACTGATCACGCACAATTGCTCACGATCTGAACCGTTTATCTGGTGGTCTTTGCCATTGATGGGCCTTGTGGAAAAATTTCACTGTTGTGATGATCTTAAAACATCTGATCACTGACACATGAATGGACGGTAGGGAAGGAAGGATATTTGTTATTTTCAGACCTAGCTGTCGGGTTTCTGGTGTGCCCTATTCAAAGCAGGGAACCTGACAGTTGTGACACATCTTCTTTCTGTGCAGTGTACACAATACGTAATCTATGCTCTGCCCACAGGTTAGGATTGCTTCTGAGGTTATTGGATCTAGCGTGTTTCATATTTTCCAGTGTGAAAATGTTTAATTTTCCTTCCACTTCCAATCCATTTTCTTTTAATAATGGTTATTTGGACAATTGGACTTCCAAAGAAACCATTGCAATTTCTTGAAGAGATTTAGCACCTGTTATCTGTATTAAAATGTATGAGTGAGTTTTTTTTTTTTTTTTTTTTTTTTGCATTATGTCTTTAGTCCATGGTAATATGGGGATTGTGATAAGCAGCTTGTCCTATGCTATTCATCAGGCCAGTTGGAAAGCAAGGGTTCTTGGAGTTTAGTGGGCATTATTGATGAGACGATCGGTACTTGCTATTCGTTGGGTGTTTACCTTTTCATATCTTTGTGAATCACGCTACTGTTCTTTGATCAGTTTCTGGATTTGTGAGACTCCCATTATAGTAATTGGCTGCTTTGTGCCTCACTATTCCATTGTCTTTAGCAGTCATGTTATTATCTGCTATAAAAGACAAGAAGGGTGTTGCTTGTGTATACATGATGCAACCCAAAGTGATGAAGGACAGGTAAAAATTAAACATAAAGAAAAATTATATCCATGTTGGTGTATATTGTTATTTATATTAAAATTTAGTTATTTTACTATGTCACATTGTAGGCCCGCACTCAAAGGAATAAAATCAACCGCAGCAAGCATCGTATGGCCCACACTGCCGGCTCAAGGAGCTTTGCTCAAGTGCGTGAAGAAGAGGTAAATTCTTCTTTGATTTCTAAACTTGAAATGCCATCATTCTGCTTTAATATGATTGTTACCAACTTATTTGTTTTTACATGAAAAAAGCGGGCAAAGAATCTTGGTGGAGAGTCTCCTGATCGGGCAACGTTGTTCATAACGACCCATCGGAAGAAAGATGGGAGTGTTGTGAACGAGGAGTCGGCTCATGTTATTGTATGTAGAAATTTATCAATCATTGACATCTCAATTAATATTTTTCATTAAGTCATGATATTGAACAACTTATTTAATGTTTTTCTACACTACAGGAAATGATCGAGGAGTTACGGGCAACTCAGACTGCTGAGTCCTCTCAGAGTAGCACTGCCCGAGACGATCTTTTATCCCAGATATTGGGACCAGAACATCCAGGTCGGGTCCGCATGATGGGGTTAGGTCCCACAGCTTCCACGTTATGGGCACGAGAAATACCATTGCAGAACTCAGGAGGGAGACTGATGAGTTGCGACGACACATGAATGAGCGGGTAGAGCAATTGGTGGAGGAGCGGATGAAAGAACAGATGGCTAAGCATCTAGAGCAGATAGAGCAACGGATGACAGAGCGAATAACGGAGCAGATGGAGCAACGGATGACAGAGCGAATAACGGAGCAGGTGATGGCACGAATGAGAGATACTATGAACTCATTGGCTGCAACGGACCAAACATCGGGCAATGTACCAAATGTAGAGGCTGACTCAGTATCCACTCCTAGGGATAGACCTGAGGGTGAGGGACCTCAGTCGAAGGTTCCGAAGAATCAATAGGTAGTTTTTTGCTGAGATTCATTTATGTGTGATCTTTTACATATATATTTATGTTTTATTACATTTCATGAGTTTTTTGTAGTTCACCATCATGGGTTTTGTGATCCCTTTGTTTTTTGGTAGTTCACCATCATTGAATAGTTGGTCCTTTCTTTTTCAGGTCAAGTCGTATTTATGTGTATTTATGTGTTTGACATGCGAAAGAATCCAAGAGCTGTCTTGAAATGAGGGTTGCAGATTGGAAAAAGGTGGGCCATGCTTTTTTGCTTCATGCTTTGTTTGCTAATGAACTCCATTAGGTAGTGGCTTGTAGCTGGTTATTATGTTAACTTCTGATATTAGCAAACTTTCAACAACTAGTCCAACTTCATGCTTTTTTGCTACATGCTTTATTCATGAGGTCATTATATTGATCACTATAGATTGAGGTACTGTTGTTATCTATAGCTGGAGTTTCGAGGAGTTAAAAGCTGTTGCACTCTGTGTTTGTATTGCATGCATACACGCACACACATGCAGCCTAATTAGTTGTGTGAACATGAAGTGTTTTCTACCATCCCTTATCGACTTGGCATGAGAACAGAATAATGGAAATTCATGGAGTATTATATTTTTGGCATCAGCTGACAAGGTCATTCCAGCTAGGTCGGCAGAGTCTTTTATTCAGGAGCAGAAGAAATCTGGGAGAAAGGTATGGTGAATCATACCTAGGCCAAAATGGGACTAACCAAGATCTGTTTTCTGAATAGTTCTTTACTTTTTTCAATTGCATTATTAATATAGCTACACTTTCTATTTCTTGTTATGTCTAATACATCAATTTGCAGGTGAAACCGAATGCAATGGTTAAGGACACAGCTTTCTTGGGGGCATCGCTCTCTGATCATCTCAAACCTGACTTCAATCCTCTTATCATGAAGAGCAAGTGGTTGGTCATTCATTAGTTAGCTAGCGACTGTTGGATATGGAAATTCGATTCAGATTGCAATAATTAAGAAACCCCAAACTGAAACCAAATCCTGTTGGGGGAATGGTAACTGTGTTTTTAAACTTAACGCTGCTATCCCAAAAGATTCTTTTTGATGCTGCTTCCTTCATTTACTTTAGTTTGTTTCATATGCCATGGTTCTTGTATGTAGAACTGTTCTAATTTGAAGTTTTAACTGCTCATCCAATTTTATTTTATTTTTGAATTTACTTTGAAAACATTACAAGGATATTCTGAAAACATTACAAGGATATTTTATTTTTGAATTTACTTTCTCTCAGTCTGTCCTTCATGCAGCAGCAAGAGTTGTGCAGGAGATAGGGAAAAGTAGGGCTGCGGCATTTGCTTTAGGTGTCTATGACATGGATGAAGGAACCCATCTTCAAGGATATTCTGAAAACACTGATTCAATTGACCCAAATCTCAATGAAAGCTCACAACCTGAAGGTAGCCTCTTTCAGATGTACTACTACATGTTTAATGCCCTTTGTGCAGTTTTGTGCTTCATCCTTGAATGTCTGATAATTGATGTTTTCTATGAGGTAAGTGATTGGATGCATTTTTATTTTTGTAATTTTGGTTGGTGGCACAGTACTCTTGATTTGTCTAATTTCACATTCATCATCATGAATAAATTTAGGATTTAATCTTCCAGTTGCTGATCTTTTCCATCATTTGTGTTGTTAGGGAAAAAAGATCATGTTGTCCTCAGTTGGGATCAGAGATATAAGATTGCTATCAATGTAGCTGAGGCACTTGATTATCTACATAGCCACAGTGCTTAGTCCGTTATCCATAGGGATGTGTAATCATTGAACATCCTTCTGGCCGATGATTTTGAGCCACAGGTCTTGAATGCATTTTTCTTTTATGTAGCTGAACTGATATGTTTGTTATGTAGTATCATCATTGTCTTTAGCCATTCAAACCTGAGGACACTGACTATATTACCATCATTTGACTTGTAGAATACAAATGACCATATCGCTTGGGACCGGGAGTGATGAAGTGCAAGTGCAAAATGCATTACCCCTGTCTGTTCTGTTGGCAAAACCTGTTTCTGATATTATAGTTTCAGAGGTATGCCATATCAAATGCATATGCTTCCATAGGTCATTTAATTTCCTGTGGCATGCTATCTATCTGTCTCTTTCTGGATAAGCTCTGATGTGGTTGTACAACAGCATTCTGCAGAAATATAACCGTTAGAATTGCTACATGGTTTCATGGCCATATAAAATGAGAATGGTACGTAATTATCCATCCAAGCTCAAAATTATTTGATTCACGTTAGTATGATTTATTTCTGATTCTATGTGTGTTCTTGGATTCATAGGAAAAGCTACTTGGTGCGCGTGAGGTGATTGGACATAATGTAGAGAATGGTTATGAAGGAAAATTATTTTCCTTTTATGTTTTCTCTGTTGGCTTCTTCATGTATGAATGATGTGAGATATTTGGATGATGTTTTCAAATGAGAGCATGAGGATGTGTGTATTTTTTATATTCAAATGAGAGTTTAGTTGATCTAGCAGGGAGGTACAGAATTTTGTTGATCTAGACGGGAGTGAGTGTGCATCTCATGCATTATCAGATAAAAACTGCTCATCAAGTGAAATATGTATGAAAAGTACTTCCTTGATGTATTGTAACTGGATATGTTGGGAGTCAAGCCACCAGATCAGGTCCTTTTCAATGACCCAAAATGTTTGCATCTTTTCCTTTGAATATAGAAGCTATGTTTACCTTATCGGAAGGGATATCAATCGATCTGTGCTTCTTCTTCATTGTAGGCCAATGATAATAATGTTGACGATGATTTATATTGCTATGAATGCCAGGTCAACCAAGGTGGACTTGATAGACTAATCAAACTTTCATCTATATTTTCTGAAGACCCATCTGTGCTACAAGAGGTACATTGAGAGATGAGTTGTGCCAGACTTAAAGTTGAATACATACGATAAGACAGATTGCTATGCATTTGCAAATCCATTACTTTGTTTTATGAGAAATGCAAAAGGGACCAGCCTGAGTGGCATTCCATGGAACTTCCATTCTATAAACATGTCTGAGGATACATTTGAGACTGTCATATAAGCCTTTTTAACATGTATGGTGATTTATTTAGCCTTTGAAGCATGATAGGCTATCCTTAGGTAACTGTTGCATTAACTGTATACTTTGTACTGATTTTTCTCTTTATGGTAGTGTAATAGTGCTTGAGGAACTACTTACATGTTGTCTATGCAGGATGGCATGTGCACTACATGACTTTGCATGCACCTAGATTGGCTCTAAAAGTCCACACAGTTATTAAAAAATAAAAAGGCCTATGCACTTCCCTCTCAAGGTGCATATGGCATGTGTGGTAATTAGGACTGTTGGCATGTGTGGTAATTAGGACTGTTGGCTCTAAAAGTCCACACAGTTATTAATCACCAGTTCATCATCTTTGTGCTTTGCTGGTACAGTTTGAAAACTGTTTTACGTTATATACTGCTCTTTCCATGGTTGGTGTCTTTCTTTCTAATTTCCTATCTAAATTCATTGTCCTTATTACAGGAAAAGTACATTCTCTCATTCTAAAATTAACTCAGAGAAGTGGATTGAATACGCCAGGACTGCATTTTCTGTGGATCCGCGGATTGCTTTGTCCCTGTCCTCAAGGTTCCCGGCAAATTCTTCTTTGAGGGTTGAAGTAACTCGGTTAGTTCAAGTATGTCTCTCTTCTTAATTTCCGTTTAGGTGCATTGGACGGTTTTTGTTATGACCTGTCTTTTGAGCATTTGAAAATCCTTTTATTTTTGAAGGATCATTTGAAAATCGTTGTTGCTTCTCATAGATCAAATATGGGAATTATGTTATAGATATTGTTATTGATATACCAAACCAATGTTTTGAATCTTACTGTTGAAACCTAATTTTTTTTTTTTTTTTCTGCAAAATACAATCTTTTTGCTAGGGTAGTCCTGAATCTAGATGCCTTTTTGTCTGTCATTTTCGTATTTTTCACTAGTTCTGAAGAAACCCAATTCATGATTTTGTAGGAGCATTGGTTTTGAGTTGTAGATCGCTTTTTTTGAATTTGATTTCTTGTAGGATTTTGAAGAAATCCAGTTCCTGGTTGTAGAAGAAACTCTCTAGTTTTGGGGCATCCATTTTACCAGCTCATTTTAGGGGCATGCCCCCTAAAATTGAAAAATATCTAAAGCTTAAATAGGCCACAACACAGAAAACAATGGGAATGAACGTTGTCACAGCTGCATGCATGAATGCAAATCACGGATATCATCCTTATCCAAAACCTGATGTATGTGTCTTATAGCTATTGGACAGGGCAGATTTTGAGTTCTTGTTTAACCCGTTTATTCTGCAGGTAATTTTTTGAGAGATGTTGAAATAACAATAGGTATATTTGTCCAATCGGAGACAATGGTACTATGAAACTGTCCTTGACAATTTAAAGTTGGATGGGTGTCTTCATCATCTTTGAAAACTGCTTTGTATTGATGTGATTCTGAATGTTGGTGTTACAGAGGACTTCTTCTGTGACCTGCAAACGGAATTCCAAAACTGGGAAGCTAGCGCCGGTTCACAAGGGAAGCCGAAAAGCTTGTGGGAGGAATTGGCAGTGAGTGCTCCCCTATTTACATATGCAAATCTGATAATTCAATGCTTTCTCATGCTCTCTAGCTTTCATTTTACCTTATAAGCATAGGTTGTAAAATTTTAGAAGACTCCTTGGTACAAGTGGGTATTATATGATGCTTGTTTTTCTGCTTTGTGTTTGATCCATAACTGGTATAGGTGAGGCACACCTCTCAATGACCTAATCAGTTTATCAGTGGACCCCATCATAGAGATAATACTATGCATTGACGAAATTGGACAATTACAACCAATGGCTCCTGAAATGATACATATCAGTGTGTTTTGAATGTTAAACAGAAGTCTCGTAAGAGTGGTAGCAAATTTCCCAGATTTAGTGCTGCATTGGCAAGGAATCACATGTCTGTATCTTACATTTAGGGCTGAATATCAGCACACGTTCATCTCATTTTGGTTAATTACAGCTCTTAATGTGAGCTTGAGGCCATCTCTGCCATTGATTACCAGGGAATTATGTTATTCCTAGTGAAGAAGTTCTTGCGGGTCTGTATTGATTTAGTTTAATCGCTTCATTGAGGTTGAGTTTAAATGTTGTTGGTGGTTATCTTCCCTTGGCAGGAATGTTTGGAGGATCTAGCAGGTAAAGATGCCCAAGAGAAATCTGATGCTGCTATAGAAACCCTTTTACTAGAGCTTCCAGATGAAAGAAGTGTCAATAAAAGACCGGATGATTCAAAACAGATACAGGAAAAGTCAAAGAAAAAGAAAAAGAGAGATTATAGAAGAGATAAGAATATAAATATTTGTGGAACCTAATGTTGTGTTAACAGTTTGATTGAGTTTGTTTTGAAAACTTTGTAGACTGTTGTTAACTATTTTATTGGTATTATGGCTTTCATGATTGATTGTTTCATGAGTGGATTGAATGAATGGATTAGTAGTTTAAATAAATATCTAAAAAAATTAAACATTTTTAGCCTCAATTTGTAACTGAGGCTTGGATTTGGCCTCGGTTGTTGAGAACCAAGGCTGAAATTCCCGTGGCCAAAGGATTTAGCCTCAGTTGTTGAGAACCGAGGTTAAAAATAGATTTAGCTTCGGTTGGAGGCAATTGAGGCTAACATTTGGATTTAGTCTCAGTTGGAAACAATGGAGGCTAAAATTTTGATTTGCCTCATTTCGTAAAAACCGAAGCTAAAAAGGTTCTTTTAGCCTCACTTGAAGAACCGAGGTTATAAAAGTCATTTTAGCCTCGGTGCTAAAACTGAGGCTAAAGCCTTTAGCCACGGGGGTTTCAACCTCGGTTCGGATAACTGAGGCTAAAGGCTTTAGCCTCAGTTTTTAACCTTTTTAGCCACTGTTTTGAACTGAGGGTAAAGCCCCCTTTTCTTGTAGTGTTGCCAAACATAGTTATTTACTTAATAAGTAGAAACTAAAATAAAAAACTCGAGGCATAAGTAACTTAAGTAACTTAGGCACCTTTAGTGAAGGGTTATAATCATCCAAAACTAGAAAGTTCTGGTTTCAATCTCATCCATGCATGCCTTCTTCTGAATTGACATGGAAGCACCAGAATGCCAGGGCTCTGCCCATTGATCAGGACAGTGCAATAAATGGAACATTCTAAGTGGGCCATCACTCAAAAAAATCACAATGATCAAATTATTGTAACTCAATCAATGCTCTCATTTGGGCTTCCACTCAATTTGGATGACCGTTCAAGAGTTGGACCTATGCTTTAGGTCAGATTCCTGCCATTTTATGCGGTGGCTCATCAAGATGGTGATTGATTGAATGTTTCAGATTGATGGGCATGTTCACCGATTATAGGTAAAGATGGCTTAGAAAATGAGGACCATTATGGTTAGGGTGAGGCAACGGGTCAAGCCCATAGGTCCGGTAGCCCAACCTGTTTCTGAGGTGGATATGGGCTAATCTAAACAGTAGTGGGTTGGGCTCAAGTTATAAATGGTTGGCCCGTTAAAATAAATGGGTTGGCCTGGGTTGAACCATACCCAAGCCAGCCCGTCCATGTAGCTTATCAAAGGGCTAGCCTAGATGACCCAGCCCAAAACCCAACATACATTAATAGGCAGTGAGTACAGATACATAGACATGATACATATATGTATGTTTGTGTGTATCCCGAAAGCATACCTTTAGCCCAATCTCCCATTCTTAAACCTGGGTAATGGTCATGCCAGGTTGGGTCAGGTCAGGCTTGGGCTTATTGAATTTTAAATGAGTCCAGTAGGGCCTTAGGATTATTGGGTCGTCGGTCTGGTGTGGGCTGAGACCCCCAAACCTGACCTTAGTAGGATGGTTAGAATTGGTTGATCAATATGATTTTCAAGATATTCTCCATCCAAATGTACCAGCAATCCGATGGTCCAGATAGGGTTACACATTTAACATGCATGGACGATGAGTTGCCACAATCGGTTTATCAGCCGGATATGGGTTGGGTTGGGTTGGGTTGGACGCACCATTGAGGCCCATTCCTAGGTTTTTGAAACCCAATTAATAAATAGGCCAGGGTCATTCCAGGAGTCGATTTTTGTAGAATTTTCTGTTGAGGACAGACCTCAACCTAAGAACAGGCTTTTATGATCTAACGGGCAGGCTAATAGCCTCATTACTACACGGGCTGGGTTCACATTGACACTGATCCAGCCCATTGCTGACTCTATATATGGATAAGCCTAGTCAGGAATGCCAATCCGTCCATCATGTGCAACCCCTCATCTTCTCCTTGTTTCCCAACAATCTGTCCAATCCAAAACTCAGGTGGGCCACACCTCAAGCACTCCTGACTTTCAGAATGCCTAGTTTTTTGAGTATCTATTCGTCCTGGTGGGTCTCATCTCCCGAATGGACTGGATGGAGTATACAAAACACAGTGGGCCTACACACAGTCTGGAAGGTTTTTTAATAGCTGCTGTCCACACCCCAACTGTTTCCTATATTGTGATTCACTTGAGTTCTAGATCAGCCTGATCTTGAGGCAACAAGGAGAACATGAAGAGGTGCACATGATGGACGGATTAGATGTCATGAAAACATCATGGTGGGCCCCACGTATTGCATTGTAGATTAAACCTAACCAACGAAACTTTGTAGATTGAGGTAGCCCTACTACATGGCTCCAATCAAATGAAGTCTACTCCGGTTTCAGACGTGCGCATATAAAACCATTGTAACGTTTTTCTCTCAGGCTATTCAACTACATTGAAGGGAATAACGACTACAAAGAGAAGATAGAGATGACAGGAGATCACTCAGGTCATCCCAAGCGATGGACCCTTCTGTTCGTCGATGTTCGTCGTTAGCTTCTACTTGCCTAAAAAGAACCAGGCTGACCCACCCCCCGCCGAAAACCTCCATGTCCAAAAATGAGGCCTCAAATATGTAGCGGTGAGGCAATTCAGTGGATTCGCGTCTGATTACAGCGTTGGCCAGGAAGCAGCTGCATTGTATAATAGTCTCGTTGAGTCTGGATGGTCGACCCTCATCTACAAAGCCCTGGCTGCCGATCCCACATCGACTTACACAGTCGTGCAGTATAATTCGCCATTCGAGTTCAAAAATAGAGTGAATGAGATATGGATGATGTTTGATATGGAAGATGTTAATGCAATTTAAAGAGAAGTCCATTAAAGTACTTATATTGTATCTAAATTACTTCGGTTTTGGTACTTATTTAACACTTTATGGGATGATTTATATCAATAAGTATGGATTATAGTTTAGTTTATGAGATGATTTATATCAAGAAATATGGATTGGAGTTTACTTGTAGTTTCTAAATTTCATGCTCAAACCAAGTCAAAAATGGGAAGAAAAGAAAAAACACGGTGTTGCTCTGTTGGGGTCCACATGTTCATGTTCAAATGAGACTTAGTTTTAGAGGACCACATATTGACACTTTGCAATAATATTTTCATTATTTCAAGAATCCAAACTTGTAACAAATTTCTTACAGCATAACAAAATCTAAGAAAATCCAATAGTTCATGAAGTACCAGCCCAAAAACTCTTTTTAAGGTACTATTGATCAATAGAAAACAATATCACAAAGTAGCAAGGTTGTCAGTCAATTCAAGCATGATTAAGTATCCATGGGAGTCTTGATTCTAAAGCCAAACCATGCAACAAGAAAGTAAACTGATAAAGCAGAATATCATAATAACATAGATAATATCCCTGATGATTGTGGACTGAGTTTGACAAATACTAAACTGCTCATGCAGAAGTAAAGTAGGTTTAACTTGTCTTAACCTTTACAAATATTAAAAATCTCATCAGCTAGAGGATTGTGGACTTCATGGTGAAGCACACAGCGCCAACGGATTTCTATTTGAGCCCATACTGATGATTTGTTGTATATCCACGTCGTCCATACATTTCTATGGCCCATTTTGGATGATTTACCAAAAATTAATTGGATCCAAATGTTAAGTGGACCACAACTCAGGAAACAGTGGTGATTGAGTGTCTCACCATCAAAACTTCCAAAGGGCTCGTCGTAAGGTTTATGTGTGTCAAGAAGATATGGATGAAGGTAAATTAGAAATATCAGATTGATACAAAACTTTTATGGCCCACAAAAAGTTTTTAATAGTTATTCATCGCTGTTTCAAATGGTATGGTCCAGCTAATATTTGAATCTTCTTATAATTTGGGATCTCTTCATAAAATGTTATGCAAAAACATATGGACAAGTAAAACCCGCTAAGCTATTACCCGGGTAGCAACGAATCCACTCCTAGAGATAGATGGTCCTGGTAGGGCTATGTGGGGCCCACCGTTACGCATTTGTTTTTATCCACGCCGACCATCCGTTTGAACAAATCATTTTAGGGCACAAGCCCAAAACAGAGGCAAATTGAAGGCTTGAGAGGAACACACCACAAGAAGTGATAACAATAACGCCAGTCGTTAATGGGAAGTTATATGATGCTCCGGCAACATACACCGCTTTTTACGCGAGCACTCAAGAACTGAATAAGTGGCATATATTAACTCAATTTAAGCTGACTAAATTTTTAGATCCTCCTGTGTTAAAGTCACAGTCCCCATATCAGATTGGTTGAATAATCCTATCCTCTGATTTCTGGACATTTGATTTGTGGAAATAAGACCATTGAATATTTAAATTTTTAATCCTCCAATGAGTATCTATTAATCTAACAGTCAGATAATTGAAAAAACATAATATTTTTATTTGGTACATCCAAATTAAAAAACCTAGTTAATAAAAGTTAAATTTCACTTAATTACACGTCCCGTTTGCATCTCTCAAGTAATTTGTAAGCACATGTATGATGTGAGCAAGTTGCGACCCAATCTTGACCTAAATATTTAGCCCAGTTTGGATATCTGATTCAGTCACTCTATTCTACTGGTGAAGATCTTCGATTTGACTGGTCACTCGGCCCGATCAGGCTTCGAATGAGAAATATATTGGGGAGACAAGATTGATCAACAATATGATGGCCATATCTTGCGATCCAACAGTCAAATTTGTGTGAAATTTAATCTAAACATCTGAAGTCAAGTCTTATACATGTCAAAATTTTGTATTTATCAAGTTTTGGGTCAATGTCGTGCCTAGATGGGCCCAAATCAAACTCAGCCCAATACCACACCTAATTCTCATAGTTGTAATCTATTTGGTTAATTAGGCTTTAATAAGGAATAATCATTAACCAAGTCCCAAACCTACAGATGCTTCCCCAAATGCTGACAATAAGA
This sequence comes from Magnolia officinalis, assembly GCA_021015155.1. Lineage (NCBI taxonomy): Eukaryota > Viridiplantae > Streptophyta > Magnoliopsida > Magnoliales > Magnoliaceae > Magnolia > Magnolia officinalis. The sequence continues at coordinate 66,166 of JAJHSJ010000016.1, read as the reverse complement.
CTTACCTAAAAAGCTAAAGGAATTTGCTCACAAGACTGTTGAATCCACCTTATGAACATATTTATAAAGAACACAAGCCAGTCGGACAACCAACATGATCCCCCATGACACCTTTCATCATTATAACTCGGGCCATCTTGGACTTTCTAGTAGGGAATCCTTTACGTTGGATTAGAACCTCCAAATATTTAAACCGTTTATATAAAGAATGCAGGCTAGACTAACAACCAACATGAACCCCCATGACACATTTCATCATTATAACTTGGGCCATCTTGGACTTACAAGTAGTAGAAAAGCTTTTCTGCTAGATTAGAACCTTCAAACATTTAAAATTCCTCTGATAAGCAAGCGGAAAAATGGTAAAGAAGATTGTAAATTTAAGAAAAAGATGGACTATGGAACCAACAAAGACTATAAATAGAATAGAGGAGATCTTGAAAGACAATTCCTGCCATGTTCATACCAATTTTGGTGGGTAACAAGTATCCCAATTCATCGGGCTTGCTATGCTTTTGACATTACATGCTAGCTACAAGAAATTTCTGATAGTCTTCTCCATCAATTTGATAGTTATGTTGAAATGGGGAAGACCGAAATTGTGAATGGTAATGCTAGCAACAACAAGATGGAAGAGGAAAAGCCTTCTTGGTATCTTGTTGACAATACTTTCTCCTGAATGATAAAAATAGAGCACCTAGCTTGTTTTCTATTTATAGTTGTCTTTTCAAAGAAGAGATTGCCTTTCTAGATGTTAACGGATTGGCATGAACTGTTATGCTAAACCCTGAACTTCCTCTTCCTCTTCCTCTTCCTCTTCTTCCTCATACTCAACCGCTTCCTCAGGATCATTGTCTCGATTAAGGTCCACCTGCTCTTAAGGTTCAATTGGTTTTTCAGGTTCAGCTGGCTTTTCAAGTTCAACTCACTTTGCAATTGCTGCTACTTTCGCTTTCACCCTTGGCATCCTGTGTTTAACAGAAACTTGCAAGGCAACTTTGAAGGAAGCGCAGCAGCCAGAGGCATTTGCAAAAGGAAGTATACGAAGATGGAAAGGAGGGAAAAAATGAAAGGCAGACAGGAGTTGCAGAGTAAGAATCTTGACAGAACTGGTGCCATGAGAAATGGCTCCAACGAGTTTCAAAGTGAAAGAATTTCTCTAGAGGGGTGATAAAAAGTAGTAGCACTAATAGAGACAGACAATAGAGATTCCCAAAGATAATCAAGAAGATGATACTCGAAAGGAACAAAATTGAAGAAAAGAACGTTAGAAATTTAGATACCAGACTGCTGTCCAAAAATTGTCGCCACTTTTATATTTAAATTCTGGAGCAATTAAATTTTTATTTTTTTTTTAAAGGAAAAAAGAAGCAGCAACATAGGAATAAGATATAGGGGAGGCAAATAGGGGAGGCATGCAGGGGAGTCGATAGTAAAATAAATAAGTAATAACACAATTGATGGGACGCGGATTGCGTATTACCCCGCCCGTCCCTATCTCCGGGTCCACCGTGATGTATTTGTACATCCAAGCCGTCTATCCCTTTTTTCATGTTATTTTAACACATTAAAAAAAAAAACGAAGCAGATCCAACGGTCAAATGGACCACACCATAGATGACTCTTGCATTTAATACAACTGACATTTAATGCTCTTTGCATTTTAATGCACCCGAGCTTATTGTTTGGTGTGGTCCACTTGAGCTTGGATTTGCCTCATTTTTGTGCTCATGCCTTAAAATAATCTGTGAAAAGGGATTGACGGCTTGGATGTACGGATACATCATGGTGGGCCCGCCCACAGAACTGCCCATTCGGAGCTAGGGACGGGCGGCAGTAGTACGCAATCCGCGTCCAGTTACACGGGCACTATAGTGATGTATTTATTATATCCACGCCGTTCATCCATTTCTCGGGACAATTTTAGATCATTAAACAAAAAATGAATAATATACCAAGCGACCACACCAAAAATAGCAAAGAGCATAATGATTTTCACCGTTAAAATATTTGTAGGGCCCACCATAAAGTTTAGTTTCCATTTAATCTGTTAATAAGGTCACAAATATATGGATGAAAAGGAAATACAAATTTCATAATGATCCAAAACTTCCATCACCCCCATGTATGGACGGTTTGGATATAACACATACCTCATGATGGGACGGAGACGGGAGACGAGGTCCTTAAAAGTGGGCTTATTTCCATAAGGGTCAATTTGGGCGGTGGGATTAGAAGGGATTAGGTAGGATAGGATTCATCTGGTCCTGTGCAAAGCGTGGAATTACATTAAATGAAATTGCAATGGGACCGTGCCAATTTCACTTAATGTTTGGTAAGTTGTGTAAGTCCCACCATGATGTGTGGGCTATATCCACACCGTCCACCCATTTATCAAGATTATTTTAGAGCATGGGCCAAAAAATTAAGTAAATCTAAAGCTCAAGTGGACCTCACCATAGAAAGCAACAGGGATTGAATACTTACCATTGAAAACTTCTTTGGGGCTACATAAGTTTTGGATCTACCTCATTTTTAGGCCCATGCCATAAAATGAGGTTACAAAATAAATGAACGGTTTAGATATAACACATGTATGTTATTCTTAGTAATTTCAAATGATGATGGGTATATTCATTCAATGTACCACCGCATAATCAACAAAGCATGGCATTAATTTTATCCCATGGCAATAGGGGATAATCCCAGCCATGGGTAATAATTGTGTTCTTTAAATCCCATCCCACCTAATCCCTTCTAATACCGCTGCCCAAACTGACCCTAAAGATTCTGGAGAGTTGAGAGAGGGAGAGAGAGAGGGGGATAGGGTGCTAAGAGAAAAGATGATCGCTGCTATTTTTTCTTGGAAGAAATAAACCAAGGAGAAAGGAGAAAGTGAAATCTATCGTTCGTAATTTTACAGTGCTCGAAGTTGCCAGGCTCTTCTATCAGTCGTGTTGTTGTGGGGCCCGAGGACTGCCTAGCTTTTCTATCATTCGCGCGGAAGGTGGACACCGGATATATAGCTGGTGTATTGATGTCTGGTGCGGACACTCCATATATAGCTGATGTACTGATGACAGCAAGTTCCGTAGATCTCATGAGGTATGCGATATATCCAAGCCGTCCATCCATTTGGCGAGCTCGTCTTAAGGCTTGAGACGGAAAATAAGACGGATATAACTATCAAGTGGACCACAGTGAAAGAAGCAGCAAGGATTGAACTTCTACCATTGAAACCCTTTTAGGGGTCACGGAAGTTTTGGATAATATGAAATTTTTTTGTTTTCCTTAAATCTAGGTCTTTGTGACGTTATGAACAGATTGGATGGAAAATAAATGCTATGGTAGGCCCTACGAATTTTTTACCGGTGAAAATCATTATCCCGCCGCTATTTGTGGCGTGGTACATTTGATCTTTGGATATGATTCAATTTTTTGGTATAATGCTCTAAAATTATATCCAAGAATGGATGAACCATGTGGATATAATAAATACATCACTGTGGGGCCATCTAACTTTGATCTCCTTTGAAGCGTTCCGGAGGAGCGTCGCGCTCGTCTATGCACGACACATACCAGCCATATATCTGGTGTTTAGGGTTTAGGACTGTCAGCTCTTCTGTCATTCGTACAAGAACTTTCCATCATTTACCCACGGGAATGGATTGGATGCTCCCCTACCACTAGCCAGTGGCTGTTCGGTGCTCTGTAGGCCCCACCATGATGTATGTGTTTCATCCATGCTGTTCATTCATTTTAAAAGATAATTTAATATCTTATCCCAAAAATGAGAGGGTTATAAATCTTAGTTGAACCACACAACAGGAAAATAATAGTGATTAGATATACACCATTAAAATCCTCATACGGCCTACTGTACTGTTTATTTGACATCCAACATGTTAATTAGGTCATACAGACCTAGATGAATGTAAAAAAACAAATGTCACCTTGATCCAAAACTTTTATGGCCCCAAATAGTTTTTAATGATCTACATTCATTCAACACTATTTAATGTAATGTGGTCCACTTGAGATTGGGATATACCTCATTTTATGTAACACCCCGACTCCAACAGTATGATATTGTCCGCTTTGGCTGGCACTCACTGTCCACCTTCACGGCTTTGTTCTCGCAGGTGGAAGCGGTTAGCGAACCACCCGCAAAACGCGTCGTACTATTGAAGGTCGGAACCCCACATATAGCCCAGATCTTAAGGTATTCCCTTTCCGATGTGGGACGGGCATCACACCCACCCCCCCTCGGGAGACAGAGCGCCCCCGCTCTGATACCATTTGTAACACCCCGGCCCCAACAGTATGATATTGTCCGCTTTGGCTGGCACTCACTGTCCACCTTCACGGCTTTGTTCTCACAGGTGGAAGCGGTTAGCGAACCACCCGCAAAACACGTCGTACTATTGAAGGTCGGAGCTCCACATATAGCCCAGATCTTAAGGCATTCCCTTTCCGATGTGGGACGGGCATCATACCCATGCTCGTCCCACATCGGAAAGAGAATGCCTTAAGATTTGGGCTATATGTGGGGCTCCGACCTTCAATAGTACGACGCGTTTTGTGGGTGGTTCGCTAACCGCTTCCACCTGCGAGAACAAAATCGTGAAGGTGGACAGTGAGTGCCAGCTAAAGCGAACAATATCATACTGTTGGAGCCGGGGTGTTACATTTTCATTCTCATACATATAGAAAAATAGATGCCCACGGAATACCCACCACTAGCCATTTGCTGGGGGCAGAAGTAGCCAATCCGTTTCAAATTTATACCGATCGTACCGTTGTGGTGCTCGAGGTCACTAGTGTGCAGTACCCCAATGGTGAAATGCGAGACATCGGAGGCCGATTTACTGCAGCCTTTGGCAGGCCTGCCATAATGATTCTTAAATATCCAGTCCGTCTATATGTTTTCAATGACCACCGTTTAAACATTCCTATAACCACAAAGTCGCGTATAAGCTAAGTGGGAATAACCTTATAAACGGTTTGGATGGCATATAAACCTGTGTAGCCCGGAAAGGTTCCAACGGTAGTAAGTAAACTCTTTACCTAATTTTACTTCTTATACGGCCAACTTGAGTTCCACAATATTTTTATTCTAATGTCCTAAAATGATCTGGAAAACGGATGAACGAGGTGGATTTTTCAGAAACGTAGCCCTTACAATGATATGAAAAACGGATGAACGAGGTGGATTTTTCAGAAACGTGGCCCCAACTACATCCCAGCGGAGGACTTTCGACAAAGGTTTTAGCAGAAATCTACAACCCGAGATATCTGCCACGCCTCGAACAATCGTGAACAAGAAGTGCGTCACTACTCACTAGTGGACGCGGATTTCCTACAAAGTGGGGCCAAAATCCATGTCTTTGAGAAATCTAGTCCGTTCATCCGTTTTTAGATCTCATTTTAGGTTATTAAGCCAAAATTTAGGAGGTAAAAAATTCAAGTGGACCACACGTGAGGAAACAGTGGGTTTTCATTGAGAACCGTTGAAACATTTGCGAGGCTATAAAAAGCTTTATTTCTTGCTAAATTTTTTGTATCTTCACTTTATCACAATGGTAATGACATTATAATTTTTTGGTATGGCATATAAACATCAAGGTGGATCCCAAGAAGGTTTCAACTTTCGATGTAGATATTTCTCTCCCAGAGTTTTGGATCCACCTCTTTCTTTCTCTATTTTACTAAAATAAGCTCGAAAAAAGAATGAACCTAGTAGATTTCCCACAAAGATGTCGCTGCGCCAGTCCTGCGGAAGGCTGTGGCATAAATCCACGTCCGTCACTGCTTTCTGGTTTTGTTGAAAAAAGGGACGCGGAAGTTGCCTTGGATGCTAGATAGGGCCCACCGTGATGGTTTCTAGAAATCAACTCCGTCTATCTGCTTTGGTATATCATTTTAGTACAAGATATTAAAAATCTGGTGGATCCAAAACTCAAGAAGGCCATATGAGAGTAAAAAACTAGGGAAATAGGTTCTATTTTGAGCAGCCAACTATTTTAGCATGACCTTTCATGTATGTTGGTACTTTGTGCTTAGTGATTTTCTGGAAACTGCCCCTCCTTGATCCCAATTACTTGCTCACCCGAAGGGCCATGCATGTAATAGTTTGCTTGGGGTTCAACACTGCAGGTTCCTCTCTCTCTTTCTCTGGGCAGCCAGCAAAAGGAGTTATGGCCGTACTCGGACTGGACTATTTTGGCCAGTCGTGGGGTTTGGGCCTTCGTTTAACAATAAGGCCCTGGGCTTGAAAAGAGCTTGGTGACCCGGCCCTAGTCGGTCGACACCCCTACCCACACCACGAGTGGATGCTGATGGGCACAGCTTGGCTGAGACTCGGAACTAGAGATGTGGTAGAGATGTAGTTGGTATACCCTGACGGAGGGCCCACCACAATCTATGAGCCAACAAGACTAGGACCACATCACAGGAAACAATGGTGTATTAGAATCTTACTAGGGCTCATTGTAATGTCTACTTGCGAACAACCTGTTGATAAAGTCACACCTGGATGAAGAGAAAACACAAATATATCCAAAACTTTTGTGGCCGCAAAAAGTTTTTAATAGCAATGACCTTATTTGCCCATCTAAATCGTTCGTAAGGTCATTGCTATTGGGATGAACAGAAAACATAAAAATATATTAGTCCAATCCAATACTTTTGTGGCCCTGTGAATGTTTTTAACACCCCAACTGTTTCCTTTGGTGTAGCCCACCAGAAATCACAAGTCAGGTTTATTTTTTTTAATCCTAAGGGGCCCTCCAAATAGGCTGTAATCACCATATGATTCTTCATGCAAAAATCAGTGGCATTTACAAATGTATTGGACCTCACTTGTATCTTGCTATTTATCAGTAGTAAAAGTTGTTTTTGATGGTCTGGCCAACTGCATGATTAGATGGGGTAGATTTTTCAATAGGTTATCCTTGCTGTGGGGCTATTTGGAAGGGTGGGATGTTGCATTAGATTAATAGGTTGAAAGTAATCCAGTGTGTGGACCATAACTCACTGGTTGGACTTCTTAAAAACACTTTACGCCCACCCTTGATTTTTTACAGGGCCCTCCTAGATGTGTGCATGAGATCCACTCTGACAATTAGACATGTAATCTCATCACATTAGTACCAAGGTCAAAAAAATCAGGCTGACATGTGATTTAGGTGGGCCACACCAAACGAAATAGTTGGAATAAAGACATCCCCTTGATTTTTATGGGCCCACCATGATGATTATATAAAAACCACCCTAACAATTAGATTCCAAACCAAAATTTAGGCCAAGAGGCCTATCAGTGATTCTGGTGGGCCACACAAAAGGAAGAGGGCGTGCATTGCCTTGCACACTGTTTCAAATTGTTTGGTCCACTTGAATCGCGGATAGGGCTGATTTGCGCACCGTAGACCTAGCATGGGCGATGCACCTGAATCAACAGTTGCACCAATTGGCTAGGATTGTCCACCCCTAAAGATATGGTCCACCGAAGTTGTGCCCCACTTCGTATTGTATCTTCCAACAGGAAGTCATTGGTCCGCTTTCATTGACTCTAGGCCCAATGATACTGAGCCTGTATGGACACAATTCTCAACTTAAAGAACTGAGGTTTCCAACGCCACTCACATGTAAGAGAGCCTGTTTAATGTTTATATACCATGCACGAGATGTGCAATGTAATCCATGCATTTGATGGGCCCAACCATCGTAAATGCTTAATTTGTCCCAAACTTAACTCAAAACCTAGATCTAAAGATCCCATGATCCCATGGGTACCTGAATTGAATTCAGGTTTTGATCCTCAAGAACTAGACTTAGGCCTGAAAGGGACTCAAACCCAAGAAGGCTCTAACCTGGTTAGCCTTGGTCCGGTTTGGAACCCAACACCATTTGATAGCCCTACTTATTGTATGGGACATTTTAAATCAATTGACATTTAAGGACTCGTTGGACCCATCGTCCAAGTCTAGTTCTTAATACTCAAACCAGATCCAATTAGGTTCTCAAGTACTCAGCAAGTACGCACTGGGTCTTTGGATGTAGGCTCAAGTTAGTTTCTAAGAGCATTTAAATGGTTGGGCCCACCCAATGGATGAGACACATGATGTGTAAACAGGCTCTTAAATGGCCTCTCGTATATGCATGTGGTTTAAAACCCTTTAGTTCTTTTATTAGAATGGTCAATATATACAATTTTGCTATTAAATTTACCTAACTAGACCTGACCCACTTTAACCAGGTCTACCAATGAGACCCCACATGAACTTGGGTATACGACCTGATATCCTAGGTCCAATAAATGACACCCGTGCAACCGTGATGCAGGATGACCCTAATATCTTCCCAATCAATCTCTATCGTCTATCCCTCCCTACACGAAAAGTGCTATTTCCAACTGCACATCTAGATGTGCGTCATCCCAAAAACCACTATAATCAAGGCCCACTTGAGTTTTGGAAAAGCGAAATCTTTGGATTGGATAGTGGATGAGGTGCATCAGATGAATGGATTGGATGGCATATAACTGCTGCAATGAGCCCCACAGCCCCATAGAACTAAGATGGAACCCAACTGTTCCCTGAGATATGGCTTATCTATGTGTTGGATTGACCTGATTTTTATGTCTCAGGATGACCATTAAGCAGCGCACATAATGGATGGGTGATTCTCCTGATAAGATCCACGGGCAAGCCAGACTTGTATTGGGTTATTGGGACCAAAGCCCCGCCAACCCCTTATGTGTGACTGACCATTGATCTAATAATGGGAAAGTCCCAAAAATATTTTTGGAATGGGTGATTGCGACCTTTTGATATTTGGGCATGGGTTCAACATATGTTGCAAATGGGTTAGACTGGGTTACGTTGGGTTGGGTAAGGGGCTCCCCTTACCCAACCCATTGAAAAATCCAGTTAGAGTTTTGGACCTAGACCTGACCCATTAAAATTTGGGTCCAGTCAAGGTTGGGTCAAAATCAAAAGCAGCCAATGATACTAGCCTCCTAACCCAAATCTAACCCGTTTATCACAAGAGTCGCATTAGGGTTGCTGGGGTTGTCAATGGGCACTAGAAGCCAAGGGTACCCGAACCTGATTTTAACGAGTTCAGGTCCAATAAATTGGACCCGTTAAGAAATCAAGTTGGGTTTGGGTCTAGACAATGGGTTTATCCATACTTTTCTTTATTTTGTTTCAGATTTTTGGTAGGGCCTGACCCATTCACTCAAATGGCTATATTCTAGCCTGCACCTGACCCACTACTCAATCAGCTTGGTCGAAACCTACCTCAAAAGCATGTTGGGCCAGTTGAACCATGGGCCAGCCCGACCTAGGCTAAATCTGGCCTAGGCCCATCAACCCAAGGCCAACCCATCTAGGTAGGAATTCGAAACCAACATGCCAATGTGGCCTCTTCATTACCTAATGAATGGTAACTAGTAAGCAAAGTTCAAAAGAATGGTTCATAGATTATTTACCTAATTGTCTTCTTGCTCTTTGGTAGTCCGGTCAAAGATAAAGCCATGCCAAAGCACTTATCCTTTCAACATTTGAATTTCCTTCGGAAGTGGATAGTTCAGCCCTTGAGTTTAAATTTCTTAGTCAAGTCATGCCTTCATCCAACTAGAGTCAGTTTTGACTATCACTGTACAATAGAAAATAGGATCCGATTAGGAAGACCAATTTTGCAAAACAAAAAGTCTGATAATAAACAAAAAACAATATTACTTTTTCCGATATTTTGCAATTGGTTGATTCGTAAATAAAATAATAATAATAATAATAATAATAATAATAATAACATGCCAAAATATGTCATTTTACATAGAGATACCCACCTCAACACCATATGTCCACCACAAACACATCCAAAGAGTAGCCATGGATTGTCGAGAAAACACGTCCGTCACAGATGTTGAACAACTACTTATATCACAAAGCAAAGCAAGAGGCTGAGGCAAGTTTTTTTTTTTTTTTTTTTTTAAATGTCTTCCAATTTGTGATCGACGAGAGTAGTCACCTAAAGTTTCCTCCTGCCATATTTAAAAGTAAAAGTCAGAAAGTGCTAGTTCCTATTTCCGTTTCAAATCACATTATGAAACCTTGGAAATACAACTTGAATTGAAGATACTTAACAAAAAAATGTCTTTTAAGTTGAATTCAAATCCTAACCACCATTACCGATGACCACAATACATATACAGGTCAAAATTAGCACAACCATCCATAAAACATTCCCATAACCACAATACATATACAGGTCAAAATGAGCACAACCATCCATAAAACATTCCCATAACCACAGTACATATACAAGTCAAAACGAGCACAACCATCCATAAAACATTCCCGTAAGTCATAGATCAATTTGATGGGTAAGCAATCATCTATAAAAAGGCTCTGCTTGAAGAGGAGATCAATCATTTAGCTTCTTATAAAGAATAATTTTTTTTTTTTTAAATGAACTTGTTTTAAAAGATTCTCCACCTCCCACCCTCTCTTCCTTTGATATTTAAAAAAGTCGCATGTTTTCTCTTCTGTGGTCATTGTCTCAGTTGGGTTGCACTAGCAAACCCGAGACTGATTTCTAAGTCTAGTTCAAAATTTCAAACTAGGTCTTAGACACAAACCAGGTTTGAATTCTAGCTTACAGGTTTTGTTTAAACTGGTAAGCTTATTACATAGTTCCAATGAAGAGATAGGAGTCCATCAACTTTTAGAGAAGTCGTTAAATTTTTTAATGCACAATATAACATCTTCTAACATTGCTCATCATTATTTTAGTGATTTTATTTTCCTTGCACTCAAGTGTCCAATGCCCATCTTGTAACTGTTGTTCTTTTTTACTTCCATGGTTTCATTTAAAGCCATGACAGCTTTAGGAAGAAGGGAGTCTACTAGAGCTCATGGACCCATAGTTAGCAACATTACCTATAAGAGGAAGTCAGATACATATGAAAATGACCCTTTTCCACACCAATGCAGCATCCAAGCTATAGCCTTCATGACTAAAGTTGTAGGCATGCTCATGAAACACTCAAGATTCAATGAAAAGGTGCTGAAACCACCACGCACCATAGAGGACTTGGTGGGGACTGGCGGGGTCTTAAAAGCCCCAAATTCCAGAGTATTAAATAATTTCCCACATCTCCAATAGGAACTTTAGTGGCTCAACGATAGACAGCGGGTAGCTGTTTGATACCCAGGTAGACAACACAATCATTCAGACATTGCATGCAGGAGAGCCCAGCCGCACTTCAAGAGAGCCTAACCTGTAACCAACCCAATCTGAATTCCAACCCAAGGAGCCCAATCCAAAACCAACTCGAGGTTCTCTGTACCTGACCCGATCCGACCTGACCATATGCGATCCGACCCAAATACATGCCATTATTCCCACCCAATCCGACCTAAACAAATCGAATTTGCTCAACTCGAACACAACCAGAATTCAAATTGGGTTGGCATTTTCCAACCCAACCCATCCTGAGAGTACCTTGATGAGTTGGGTCAATTGGGTAAAGGTTGACCTAAACCCAAGTTGCGGCACTACGACTCAAATATATGTCATTAGTGTCAACCCAACCTAACCTAATCGAATTTGCTCAACTCGAACGCAACCAGAATTCAAATTGGGTTGGCATTTTCCAACCCAACCCATCCCGGGAGTACCTTGATAACTGACCCAAACCCATCCGAACTAGAGTTGGGTCAATCGGGTAAAGGTTGACCTAAACCCAAGTTGCGGCACTATGACTCAAATAGATGTCATTAGTGTCAACCCAAACCTAACCGGAGTCAATCTGAACCGAACCAGAATTCAAATTGGGTCACCGTTTTCCAACTGAACCCAATACAAGGACCTTAACAACTGACCTAAACCCCACCCGAACTAGAGATCCTCCATGTCCATACAACTTCCATGATAAAGACAATTTAGGAACTGATCCTCTTGGCTACTGTTTCTAGCTGACCTCTGTATGGACAGTGGGATCTCTGATGAATGAGATTTTTTTTCCAAACGGCCCCCCCTATAGCGAAACCCTCTAGATAAAAAGTCTGGATCATTGCTTGATGAGCACAACGGTGAGCAGCTCCAGTATGCCTCAACCATTTCTATTTTTTCTTTTTCTTATTTTTTAAAAAAAGAGGTTTCCCCTCTCCTTGAGTGGATTGTTGATTTTAACACTATTGAATGTCCTTTTTTTTTTTTTTTCCTAAATGGGTTGATCAACCATGATATTGATATCTTGAATTTCAAGTTGAGGCCTTCTTCCTTAACTTTGTAGCTCAGAGCTTCTCAGTCTATTTTTTACGAGCATTTCCCTAGTAAGATGCATGAGTTTTGAGCATTCGTTGTTATGGAAAGTTCTGTTGGACCTTCAGAATCAGATGATTGGTTTGAAGTTTGGGCAGTTGCCCATTGATGAAAAGCTGAGGGATGAATGACCCTGACTCATACCCGTGTGTGCCACACAGCAGGATTTGGGTCACTCGGAGAAGAAAAGAAGTACATCTCTTTCTAGTTTCACATAGAGATTGTTGGTTATACTTCAGTTTAATCATCAATGCTATGCTTCATTTTAACCATCTATTTGCAAGCTGACTATTGAATGATTAGAACTGCTTGATGTGGTGATCATTGTGCAACAGCATTCATCCATGGTTCAAGCAACCAGACTTATAGTATTGGTACATAAGTGAGAAATGGACCTGCCTGTATGGAATGCTGGTATAATGAAAACGACGGTAATTCGGGCCAAGCAGTGTACTCCTTAAAATTCAAATGTAGATGTATGGTTCTTGAGTGCTTATAAGTTACAACCAGACCATGCAAAGGATAAAACAAATTGTGTATTTTATAGGAACTAGATCTGTTGAGAGAAACCGGGTGTGATTCTGAAAACAGTATCCTTTCAGCTTAAAAACAGAAGATCAAAATAGAATTTGAGAGACAATTACAGGAACTATAGGTGTTAGAACAGAAGCCCGAGAAGAAGAAAAAAAAAAAAAGAATCAAAAATTCGTTACATTACTGTTTTAGCATACCTTGATTCCTTCAAATGGAAACAGGTTTGGTGATCGTGGATCTTTTTATTTTTCCCCTTCATTCAGGTGCAGCAGCACTTGCAGCTTTGAATTGAAGCACAAGAGAAGTATCTGTGGTCAGTATTGAAGAAAGCACAGGAAACGCTTGCTGCGTATAGTCGTACTTCTTTGGGACTGGAAGCTGCAAAATCAGAATTCTTGGAGCTGTTTTCTACAGAAGATGCCGAATGCCCAAGCTCTTCAATTTCTGAATTGACTGAGATATCAGACATGAGCTTGCAGAAACAAGAGAAGGGATTGATGGGATATGGCTTTGTCCATCATCAACCTGAGCTTACTGATTGCTCCATGGATAGCTGTTTAACATCTTCTGAAAACTCAGAAAGAATGAACTATGATTCTGTCAATGGATATAAATCCAACAAGCATAACGGAACTGTTACATTTCCATCAGCAGAATTGGATGGCTACATGTCAACTTCCACACATTGGGCCTTGGATTGGATGGCTACATGTTCATTTGTCACCAACAGCTCCATATCTCTTTCTACTGCATCACTCATAGCACATATGGACAGCAGGGTTAAAACATCATTTTTATACAAACAGTTTCTAAAATTTCTAAGTGGTATGGGAAGTTCTTAAAAGAAACCAAAAACTAACAGATCTTAAGAAATATATGGAGAACGGGACAAGAAATAAATATTAATACCTATATGTTCAAATACAGATTACAGATACTCACATAAGTAATTCTAGGGGCCGTGAGAGTCCCTTTACCTATTGTAGAATTAACGCAAATGAAAAAACATCCACTTTTGTGTCGTATTCCTCATTTAGGAAAACTTCTGGAGCCACATACCGGCCTGTTCATAAAACAAAAAATATATATTTTGAGGAACAATTGCAGCTGATGAAAAAATCAAACTGGCCAACTACATTGCAGATTAGATAGACTCAAAATAAATAGAACTGCATAAGTGAATGCAGGTGGGTATCAAAATCAGTATGCAGGGGATGCTAACTAACTATTTGAGTGATGCATCTGGCTTTGGCTTTTAAGCAACATTGCATATATGAAGTCTTAGACTGTTGAAAGCTTCCAAATCACAGCATAGCCTAATGCTCATTTGATTCATCTCCCAAGCATAAGATCACTGTCCAAGGTTATCAGATACAGAACCTCCTAAACCATTCAAACTGAGATCCTCCAGATTTGATCAACCTAAAGTTCATATCAATGACCCAAAATACATGGAACAAACATATTCAAGTATTACAAAAACTAAAGAAAGTAAGAGCTGATTTAATAAAATGGAATGAAATTCACTTTGGTAGACTTGAAAATAAATTAATGGATCTCTAATACCATATAAATCATATTTGTTGGATTTCAAGCTTCCACCTAGAACTCGAGATCCTACCTGGAGTGGATATAGCTCCTTCAGGGATGGGTTCTTAACTAAAAATCTGCTCTGGCAACAATCCCATGCTAGTTGGATTATTCTTGATCAAAGGTTGAGAAAGAAAATGTCCGATTTGAGGGCTGGATTTGTAGTTTAAGAAATGCTGTGTTGTGGCATTCAATGAGGTAAGAACTAGTTCTTGAAGGTTGTAACAAATTGCATTTTCTAGTACAAAAAAACAGGCTTAAAATCAACAAATTACTATATTCTCAGTCTAGCTAGCTATGAACTTGTGTGCCTGAATTCAAAAGCATGCATGTTGTGGAGAAAATCTAAATACAAAAATTATAAAAAAAAAATAAAAAATAAAAAATCGTTGAATCAATTTCAAGAATAACTCAGCCAAAACAATGAGAAGTTTACAGATTTGAAAAACATCACTCAAGCGGATGACGAACTTGACTAGTTATTTATTGACTCAACTTATCCTATAAATGAAGTCCAACAAAACCAACTCCTAAGCCTCTATCGAAAAACAGGAACAAGTGTCACAGCCAAACCAATTCCAAATCCATCTAAAAGCCTTGCCAAGAGGAACACATAAACATTGGGAGACCAAATCATCACCAGACCACTAATGAAGTAGAGAACTGAAGAGATTATAAGCATAGGGGGCCGACCAAGCCAATCCGATATCGGCCCAGAGCAAGTTGTAATAACTGTTGCTCCAATAAGTGACATGGCGACAATTAATCCTTCTATAGTAGGCTCACTTTCCAGTTTAAATTCCTTCTTTATATAAAGGACAGCCCCTGAACAAAAAATAAGAAAAAAAAAAAAATCAATCTGTGAATCTTTCTATCTGGATTTGATTTACTCATTTTTTTCCTTTTGGAAATTTAAAAAAAAAAAAAAAAAAAAAAAAAAAGAAAAAAGAAAGCAGTAGTACCATGGCCAAGTCCACAATGCAAGTCCAATGCATATGTATCACTTCCGAACACATGAAATGCCTTAAAATTTTGGAATTATATGGATTTTTTCCTTTAGAATGCCATTCTTAAGCCATATAGGTTTAACATTTTATTGAATATTGATGATACATTTTATTGAAAAAACAGAAACAGGATATCTATGGAAGGGGCAGAGGTTGCCCCACTACAATACTGCTCCCTCAACCACCCTTTCGCATTGCCAACATAAATGGAACAATGAGACGAGGGAAGCAGTGGAATAAAACATTCTTATGTCCATGAGAGCCCAAGATACCTGCTATTGTAGCATCCCATCCTAGCAACAAGTTACCAATTGAAGCAGCTATTGCTACAAGCACGGCACCTTTCATCTTCTTATGATGAATGACACTCTTACTACCGGTTGACTGACTAGCCTGCCAAAGAAAGTCCAAGATCAGAGGTTAAACACTCCACTCCACCAACCAAGATCCTTCGAACTGGCTGTCACTCCCACTTCAGATGACATTTTGACTCATGCTCCCACACCGCTTCCTAGCCATTTATGCTTGCTAAAGTTTTGAAACAGACGCTTCTCCTCTCACACACCTGAATCTGTTCCCAATTTTCTTCAAACTTTTTGTAGCTATATGTTGGATAATTAATCATCACAAAACAGTTCGACCCATGGACTCACTGAAGATGCAGAAATGAAGAAGACGTGGACGTTCAGGTTCTGAGAAATGAAACCTTAGATAAGATGAAATGACTGTGAGAACATGAATACAGTGACCTGACAGGTAAAAGGGTAAGCTGGTTTGAACAAAATAAAGTACTTCATCAAGTTACCAAATGAAGTTTCAAAGAGACTCCATTACTTGAAAGAACCATTCGTAAGGAGCTACAAGAAGCATAAGACAATCCAATGTTTCTGAATAGATGCTTTATGGAAATATCTTATGCTACTCACAGATATACGACTCTCTGTGATAAAGGAGTGGGACTGTAAAGGATGAAGCACAAGAACACATGATATGGAACCAACAATCTGGATTTTGGCCATGGTGTGTGGTAATGTAACGGAGGGCATAACTGTCCCCACCATTATTGTGCATAACGACTGTTACAGTCATTAAACCCACGTAATGGTCCTTTTTTTCACCAAAAACCCTGAAAAAGTATGGAAAAAATCTCAAATTTTAAAATTAAATTCGGATGTATAGTGTTGCCTATTTGAGGGGCCATTTAAATGCTCCCGAATCGGCCCCATATTCATGCAAGCCATGGCACCCATCCCACTAATGCATATCCCTCACCATTTGACATCATTTTCCCCAATAAATTATAAGAAAAATTGAAATTAAATTTGGATGAATAATATCACCGATTTGAGAGACCAATCGATGCCCCAAATCGGCCACAAATTCATGCAATCTATGGCACTCATCCCACTAATGTAGTTGGCCGAAAATTATGTTTATTTCATCATCCGACCATTAGATCGATGGACATTTATTGGATGGTGAAGAATGAAAAATATCCAATGATCTTATTTCAAAAAATAAGTATCCAAAAATCAGTGGATGGGATCATTCAAACAATTTGATTTTGGGATTGTAACTTGGCAACAGTGGGAGTGGGTCCCATAATTTAATTGGTAATTTGACTTAATATATGCCATGTGTATAATCTTCTAAGTGCAACTATATCAAGCGCCGTATGCCACCAGAGTATCAAACATCCCCTTTTATTAAAAGAAGTCTCAAGTCCAACCAATTGGACCACAAGTCTCAAGCAATTTTTATACAAGATAATATCATCAACCCATATGAGGACTTCGAAACTAGCAAGGTTTTAACTAATTTGATCTAAATTTGCTCGTAGAATTCTAGAGTTTAACATTTAATCTACTATTGATAGATACCACAATCCTCTTACTCGAATTCTAAATTGCTTCCCCTAACTACTTTGACAATAGAAAGTATAGATTCGAATATAAGGATCTAAGGCTTTGATGTATTAATTTTATATTAGAGTAGATCGTCATTTAGTATTATTCCTATCAATTTATTTCTTAATCATTAAAATTTTCCTAGTGTTTGATTCTGGGCAGAATCCTTTTGAAGATGATGCATAAAATTTGTCTATTTTAAATGATGCCCTATTATATTCAGCTAAAAAAATAATTTGTTATGAGTGACTACCTAATCCAAGTAGTGTCCTAATCCAAGCCTTCGGGTAAGAGTCTGACCGTTCTTATTTGTCTTGATCCTAATTAAAGATCAACGGTAATTACTTTGATTCCACGGCTAATCAACCCTTGTGTAAAGTGGTGTGTGATTTTGCCTATTGAAGATAGTCCAATAAAAAGTAAGTCGTGTGCACATTCATGGGACCTTAACCCATCGACTGGGACAAACCAAAATCTGAAAATGATCACGGGAAGGAGTGAAGTGATAAGAGGCAAGGCGGGATTTTCAATTCGAATCGGGGATGTAGATGGACTTTTGGTCAAGCGAACAACTTATAGGCAATCAGAGTCGGTCAACCAACACCAGATGATAAGCCCCTTCGGCGGAACGAGCTGGCCTGGCCACTGATAGATCCACTTTAAAGAAAACAAAGATCCATATATTGAAGTTCGGGCCAAAGTCTTTGACTGGAAACACCATGTCGTTCATGTAATTCTACTGGTTTAGGAGTAGCTCTCATGCTTTGGGAGTCACCACAGCAAAATACGACGACCTAATCAAGAGAGCTAGAAGCCAGGGCCACACAGTGTGCGCTATAGTGTGTCCCACTAGATTGGGGCTCTGTTTTTTAGCAGATATGACGTCCCCCTATTAGTCAGCGTGCATTGGAAATCGCTGATAGGAGAGGAGAGAAAAACAAAGCAATGCCAAGAATGGAGTCAATCCGTTATTCATCGACAGACAAAGCTCTCGTTCAGTCGTTAAGTACCACTAACTTACCCCTATAAGGGCGGGATGAAGCTTGAAAAGAATGGACGGGCGTAAGCTTAATAATGAACATATAATCAAAGGTATCAGGAGTCTGCAGATGTGAGGATTTTATATAATAATAAATTAATTAATTTTAAAAAAAAAAAAAAATTCTCCTATACACCATGTGCATCGAATAATCCACGGGGTGGGGAATCGAACTCATGTCTATGGGGAGCAAACCCACAATCAAATTCATTCGCCCAAATTCATGACGGGTAATCCATAAGAAGGGGAATCGAACTCGTGTCTGTGGGGAGCAAACCCACAACCAAAGCCATTCTCCTAAACTCATGTCTGTGGGGAGCAAACCCACGACCAAAGCCGTTCTCCCAAACTCGTGATTGGTAACCCACGGAGAGGGGAAACGAACTCATGTCTGTGGGGAGCAAACCCAAGACCAAAGCCATTCGCCCAAACTCATGACGGGTTTTAGGAAGTTTTTTTTTTTAAGACAGGGTGTCCCCGTCCCTTTAAGGCGAGATCATTCCCTGCAGATGCACGCAATCACCTGCCAACCACGTGTATCGGAAAATCCACGAGGAGGAAATCAAACTCAGTCGTTAAGTATCATGAGCATACACCTATATGAGTGGGATCAAGCTTGAAAGGAATGGACAGACATAGGCTTAATAGTCAACACTGAAATTGAAGGTTAAAATATCAGGAAAATCCAAATGTGAGGATTAAAAACAAAAACTTTCCCTGATACACAGTGTGTAGAACAAAGCAACGAGTCGAGTCAGACCAAGTTAGCATTGAAGGGCTGACCGACTCGACCCGATTTTGAAATAGACCTGACCCGAACTCAACCCAACTCGATACCAAGTCCAACATGCCTGACCCGATCTGAGTCCGGGTCTGGCCTGGACTAACCCAGAATGAGTCCGACCTAGTCACAGTTACCGAGTCAGGTCGAGTCAGCACTGAGTTGGGTCACGTGTGGCGGGTCTCTGGATGTGACGATTATTTTAAAAAAAAAAAACCTTCCCCAGTTACACCACGTGCATCGAGTAATCCACGAGGGGAATCGAACTCATGTTTGTGGGGAGCAAACCCACGACCAAAGTCGTTCACCCAAACATATAACATGTCATCCATAGGGAGGCGAATCAAGCTCGTGTCAATAGGGAGCAAACCTACGACCAAAGTCGTTTGCCCCAACTCGTGATAGGTAATCCATGTGGAGGGGAATCACACTCGCATCTATGGGGAGCAAACCCACGACCAAAGCCATTCGCCAAAACTCATAACGGGTTATTGGGAAGTTTATATATATATATATATATATATATATATATATATATATAACGAGAGGGTGTCCCTGTCCCTTTAAGGCAAGACCATTCCCTGTAGATGCACGCAATCACCTACCAACCACGTGCATCAAAAAATCCACGGAGAGGGAATCAAACTCAGTCGTTAAGCGTCATGAGCATACGCCTATAGGAGTGAGATCAAGCTTGAAAGGAATGGACAAGCATAGGCTTAATAGTGAACACTGAAATTGAAGGTTAAATTTCAAGAATATCCAGATATGAGGATTAAAAAAAAAAAAAAACTTTCCTTGATACATAGCATAAAGAACAACGCAACGAGTCGAGTTAGACCAAGTTAGGGTTGAACAGACTCGACCCGATTTTGCAATAGACCAGACCCGAACTCGACCAACTCGGTACCAAGTCCAGCATGCCTGACCTGATTTGAGTCCAAGTCTGGCCTGGACTAACTCAGATTGAGTCCAACCCGATCACGGTACCGAGTTGGGTCGAGTCAACACCGAGTCGAGTCAGGTGTGGCAAGTCTCCAGATGTGAGGATATATATATATATATATATATATATATATATATATATATATATATATATATATATATATCTATATATAACTTCCCGAGTTACACCACGTGCATCGAATAATCCACGGGGAAGGGAATCGAACTCGTGTCTATGGGGAGCAAACCCACAACCAAAGTCGTTCACCCAAACTCATAACAGGTAATCCATGGGGAGGGGAATAAAACTTGTGTCTGTGGGGAGCAAACCCATGACCAAAGTCGTTCCAGCCAACTCGTGATAGGTAACCTGCGGGGAGAGGAATCACACTCACGTCTATGGGGAGCAAACCCACGACCAAAGCCATTCGCCCAAACTCGTGACGAGTTTTGGGGAATGAAACCTCACATCTTTCGAAGATCTAAGTAAAATGAGAAAAAAGGATTGGGGTAGGCTCATCCTTGAGTATGTATTTGACTATCCTTCTATTGGAGGTGAATGATTTTCAGCATTTAGTGAAGTTGTCTATTGTGTGCTGAGGGTGTAATTAGTTATATGTGTAAACTATCAAACCCTACTAAGATCAAGAGTATCCCAAAATAGGAAAGACCCTTGCATGAAGATTAGATTGCCTCAACCAAAAATATCATTCATAAGTGGTATATTCAAATAATTTGGTTTTTAGAGACCAAGAAGTTAATTTGTATATGGAGTTTCATTTAATTATAAAAGGTCATTCCAACAAAAAAATTTGGTCATTTAGTTTTCACCTACTAGGAAATCTTGCTAAAAAACCATCTTTAGTTTAGATTCTTCATACTTTTTTACGTTTCTTCTTTTTTTATGTCCTTCCTACTTGTTTTTCGTTTTATATTTTTTGTCCAAGTAAAACTTAAAACCAACAAAAGAATTTAGCTATGGCTCATTTCAAATTGCCTTTTTTTTCTTCTTTTTTTTTTTTTTTTGCCTTTTTAAGAGAGCTTCATTAAAATCCCACCAAATACGCAAAAGAAAACAACCCACCTATACAATAGAAAAACATATGAGAGATTGGCACGATTAACTAGCTTTACATAAGAAGCTAAAACCCAAAAAAATACATTTAATTTCCCTTGTGACCACATCCTATTATGAAAACATCTCCTGTAATAATTTTTTTTTTTTTTTTTTTTTTTTTTTTAAAAAATCTCGACAAAGGTTTCCCCACTTTTCCCACCCATCCTAAATTCTAAGACCACAGAAGGTCCACAACAGAATTCAGATGCACCTAAGCTTGTTATGGAGAGCATTGAGAAAGTAGTCCCACATCTTTTAAGCAAACATGCGATGAATGAAGAGGTGATTAATTGACTATGCAAATCCCATACACATTATACATATGTTAGGCAGGATAAGGGATCTTCTTTGCAAATTATTGATTGTTAGCATACTCTTTCTTCTCACAAGTGAAGCGAACGTCGTCGCCCATTGGAATTTTTGGTAAACCTCATAAATATTTTCATGTATATATTCATACATCTTGTTCATTGAAATTAACCTCCACTTAAAAACGTCCATCGCAATGAACAATTAAAAGGCACAATGATGAGTTTGGATCATGAAAAGCAGCATCAATCGTATGATGAGTTTGGATCGCCGAATAAGCCAAATCATATGAACAATTTGGATCCACTAAATGGCCCAAGCATGTCAATGTTTTTTATCCATTGAAATGGGCCATGTCAAAGGTTTGGATCACTAGAAATGGGCCATGTCATATCAATTTGGATCTTTGTAAAAAGAAACATGATTGTTTGAATTGTGTTTCGAACTAAAGAGGGTCCTACAAAATTAACGATCCGGATTACTGACAACCAGCCTTAAATATTATGAATAGATGGATCAACTTAACATATCCATTAGGATGAATCATGGAAAGAGGCTTCAATCATATGATGAGTTTAGATTACTAATAGCAGCACAAATCATATGATGCATTTGGATCGCTGAATGGGCCGAATCAGACCAAAGCACGTCAAAGGTTTGGATCACTAGAAATGCGCAAAATCATATGAACAGTTTGGATCATTTGTAAAGCTGAAGAGGGTCCTACAAAATTTAGGCCATGGATTGACTTAGCATATCCATTGCCATGGAACATGAAAAGTAGCTTCAATCATATGATGACTTTGGAACATGAAAAGCAACTTCAATCATATGATGAGTGTCAATCACCGAATGAGCCGAATTATATGAACAATTTGTATCCACTGAATGGCCCAAGCATGTCAATGTTTTTTATCCATCAAAATGGCCCATGTCAAAGGCTTGGCTCATTAGAAATGGGCCAAATCATATGAATTTGGATCGTTGTAAAAAGAAACATGATTGTTTGAATTGTGTATAGAACTGAAGAGGGTCCTACAAAATTAACGATGTTGATCACTGAGAACCAACCTCAAATATTATGAATTGATACATCAACTTAACATATCCATTGGGATGGGTCATGGAAAGAGGCTATAATCATATGATGAGTTTAGATCACTAACAGCAGCATGAATCATATGATGTGTTTGGATCGCTGAATGGGGCGAATCATATAACTAGTTCAAATCCGCCAAAATGGCCCAAGCATGTCAAAGGTTTGGATCACTAGAAATGGGTTAAATCATATGAACAGTTTGGATCATTTGCAAAGCTGAAGAGCATCCTACAAAATTTAGGGCATGGATCAACTTAGCATATCCATTGCCATGGATCATGGAAAGCAGCTTCAATCATATGATGAGTTTGGATCATTAAAAGTAGCATCAATTGTATGATGAGTTTGAGTCGCCGAATGAGCCAAATCATATGAACAATTTGGATCCATTGAATGGCAAGAGCATGTCAATGTTTGTTATCCAACAAAATGGCCCATGTCAAAGGTTTGGATCACTAGAAATGAGCCAAATCAAAATCAAATGAATTTGGATTGTTGTAAAAAGAAACCTGACTGTTTGAATTGTGTATCAGATCGAAGAGGGTCCTACAAAATTAACTATTTGGATCACTTCGAACCAACCTCAAATATTATGAATAGATGGATAAATTTAACATATCCATCGGGATGGGTCATGGAAAGAGGCTTCAATCATCTGATGAGTTTAAATCACTAACAGCAGCACAAATCATATGATGCATTTGGATCACTGAATGGGCCGAATCATATAACAAGTTCAAATCCAGTGAAATGGCCCAAGCACGTCAAAGGTTTGATCCATTGAAATGGCCCAAGCATGTCAAAGGTTTGGATCACTAGAAATGGGCCAAATCATATCAACAGTTTGGATCGTTTGTAAAGCTGAAGAGGGTCCTACAAAATTTAGGCCATGGATCAACTTAAAATATCCATTGCCATGGATCATGATAAGCAGCTTCATCATATGATGAGTTTGGATCATTAAAAACAACCTCAATTGTATGATTAGTTTGAAAGCCGGATGAACCGAATCGTATGAACAATTTGGATCCACTGAATGGCCCAAGCATGTCAATGTTTTTTATCCATCGAAATGGCCCATGTCAAAGGTTTGGATCACTAGAAATGGGCCAAATCATATGAATTTAGATCGTTAAAAATAGCTTCAATTGTATGATTAGTTTGAAAGCCGAATGAACCGAATCGTATGAACAATTTGGATCCACTGAATGGCCCAAGTATGTCAATGTTTTTTATCCATCGAAATGGCCCATGTCAAAGGTTTGGATCACTAGAAATGGGCCAAATCATATGAATTTGGGTCGTTGTAAAAAGAAACATGATTATTTGAATTGTGTATAAAATTGAAAAGGGTCCAACAAAATTAACGATGTGCATAACTGAGAACCAACCTCAAATATTATGAATTGATAGATCAACTTAACATATCCATTAGGATGGGTCATGGAAAGAGGCTTCAATCATATGATGAGTTTAAATCACTAATAGCAGCACGAATCATATGATGCATTTGGATCGCTGAATGGGTCGAATCATATAACAAGTTCAAATCCGGTGAAATGGCCCAAGCACTTCAAAGTTTTGATTCATTGAAATGGCTCAAGCATGTCAAAGGTTTGGATCACTAGAAATGGTCCAAATCATATGAACAGTTTGGATCATTTGTGAAGCTCAAGAGGGTCTTACAAAATTTAGCACATGGATCAACTTAGCATATCCATTGCCATGGCTCGTGAAAAGCAGCTTCAATCATATGATGAGTTTGGATCATGAAACGCAGCTTCAATCGTATGATGAGTTTCGATTGCCGAATGAGCTGAATCGTATGAACAATTTGGATCCACCGAATGGCCCAAGCATGTAAATATTTTTTATCCATCGAAATGGCCCATGTCAAAGTTTGGATCACTAGAAATGGGCCAAATCATATGAATTTGGATCTTTGTAAAAAGAAACATGATTGTTTGAATTGTGTGTCGAACTGAAGAGGGTCCTACAAAATTAACGATATAGATCACTGACAACCAACCTCAAATATTATGAATTGATGGATCAACTTAACATATCCATTGGGATGGGTCATGGAAAGAGGCTTCGATTCAATCATATGTTGAGTTTAGATCACTAACAGCAGCAGGAATCATATGTGCATTTGGAAAGCTAAATGGGAAGAATCATATAAGAAGTTTAAATCCGCTGAAATGGCCCAAGCACGTCAAAGGTTTTGATCCATTGAAATGGCCCAAGCATGTCAAAGGTTTGGATCAATAGCAATGGGCCAAATCATATGAACAATTTGGATCATTTGTGAAGCTCAAGAGGGTCCTACAAAATTTAGCACATGGATCAACTTAGCACGTCAGTGTGGATCTCCGAATGATCCGAATCATCTGAGCAAATTGGATCCACTGAATGGCCCAAGCATGTCAATGTTTTTTATCCATCGAAATTGCCAATATCAAAGGTTTAGATCACTAGAAATGGGCCAAATCATATGAACTTGGATCATTGTAAAAAGAAACCTGATTGTTTGAATTGTGTATCGAACTAAAGAGGGTCCTTGAGTATGAATTTGACTATTCTTCTGTTGGAGGTGAATGATATTCGGCATTTAGTGAAGTCGTGTATTGTGTGCTTAGGGTTTAATTAGCTATATGTATAAACAGTCAAACCCTACTAAGATCAAGAGTACCTAAAATGGAAAAGATTTAGCATGAAGATTAGTTTGCCTCGAACAAAAATACCATTCATAATTGGTATTTTCAAATAATCTTTTTTTTTTTAGAGATCAAAAAGTCTATATATGGAGTTTTATTGATTGATAAAAGATCATTCCAACAAAACATTTGGGGTATTAATTAGTTTTCACCTACTTGGAAATATTGCTCAAGAACCATCTTTTGTTTAGATTCTTCTTACTTTTTTTAAAAAATTTATGTTTCTTCTTCTTATGCTACAGCCCAAGTAGTTCATAAGTGGGTTCCACTGCAAACAAGCCCCGACGGAAAAATCAGGACATGTTCATAAGTGGGTTCCACTGCAAACAAGCCCCGGCAGAAAAGTCAGTCCATCTGTCAGGTGGGCCACACGTGGATGAGAAAATGGACAGAAAAGAATGACAAACTGCCTTATGTTCAACCTACGAATGCAGCCCAGCTGATAACAGAACCAGCCTAATTTCCAGGTCAGGACATGTTCATGGTGGGGCCCCACCTGATGAGTGTTCAATGGCCGAGACCCTTCACGCAAGTGTCATCGCTGATTGCTTTCACCAAACACACTTTTGCAATGTATATATGAAACACACTGTAATCATGCAAGTCATGATAAAGAGAAGCAGATACATAATTCTCCTATAAGAATCTCAGATTAACATAACTTCAGCAAAATTTCAAGCCTTAGAATGAACTCCATCCAGTTCGTTGCGTACTTCAAGTATTCATCGCGTAACGCAAAGACCCAATTCTAAACAATAAATAAAAAATAATAATAATAATCAGCATTTAGTCATGGGATGAAATCTAATCCCTAAAATCAAATCGATGAGAGGAAAGCTCATGCAAGATTTTTTTTTTTTTTTTTTTTTTTTTTTAAATCCTCAAGCAAATTACTGACAGGAAAGCTTAATATCGTCTTCATCATCACAACTAAATGTTGTGAAATCCCATAGCAGCACATCTTACGAATTCAGGAGACGGTGAAAACAAGGGAATAGACCCAGCCTAAGAGGAGCCACCAAGAGGTACTGCTTTCTAGTCCACATGAAATACGGATTTTAGTGCTAGTGGAAAAAAGTATATAACTGGAGGACTAATGTGTTATTCCAATGTTGATGCCTAAACAAATACATTACAGCCAATGACACAGCCCAAGATCGACATTTGTGGGCGAGAACAATGTTTGAGATGAACATGAACTAGCCCAAGAAATACCTTTTTCTTTTTCTTTTTTTACCAACCATTTCTTTTTCTTTTGTTGTTATTTTTTTCCTGTAATTGACACAACAGCTTCTGTTAATGAAAACGAAGGGACTGGAAATGCAAAATCAAGGTAAAGGTAACATACCTTCCTTTGTTGGTGTGTTAGTGACCACACTAGCTTTCCTCGAAACATGATAAAAATATCAACGTATGCCTTGTACCAACATTTTTAGTTTTGCTAACAATGAAATTTGATCTGCATTTCCAGGTTTTGCAAGAAAGTCAGCAAGTTATCATTTTCTACATCTCTTTCCACTATAACCAGCCCTGAAAATAAATGAGACTCACCTACCTTGTTGGAGTCTCACCCGTCCCGAAACACCATATTGTTTCTCCCTTGTCACTTCTACTAACACCAACTACACTTTTCTTCCACGTGTTGTCGCTGTTCAAGCTCTTTCCATACGGATGCCAGAGTGCCACAAAACCCATTTTCACTAAATTCAATCAACTGATAAAAAGTCATTGATCACGTCTCTCACTCACTTCTAATGATACTCCATTGTCACGGAATTTCTTATTCCTTTCCTTCTAGATCCACCGGATTATGTCAAATGAAAGCATCCTCGAAATTCTCCCTACTTGATTAAACAACCATTTCATCCACCCACCTACGACCAAGGCCACTTTTTTGGAGAACCCAACAAATTAAAAAGCACTTGAAGAAGTTCTATATCCCTAGGCATTCTACAAACAAGATATAGGTGATTGAATCAGCACAAACATATGTGATTGGTAATTTGGATCACTTAATACAGGCCAACCACAAGAATAGTTTGAATTTAATAAAATGAGCCTACTCATATCAACGATGGACCATTCAAATTGGACCAAATTATGCAAATAGTTCTCATCGTTAGAAATGGTCCACATGATATTCAATAGATTAGGTCACATAAAATAAACCAATGTAGCCAACTATTGTACTAAAGCCACTAAAAAGAGAAGTCGTCATTCTACATCTCCCAAGGTACACCAAACCACCTCAACTAATTGGATAATTTAATCTAGTGTATCATAAAAAATTAACATGCAATCAACAACTACAACTAATAAATTGAATGTAACATCATCATAGAAACTATTCCTCTTCATAAAAATGAAAAACTATTCACATCATTCTAATAGTTTATCTTTAAAGTAATTAACTAAAACTAGCAAACCATTGAAACAAGCAGAGGCAAACAAACATGATGGACAAGTATTTTTTTAAAAAAACAGTAAGTACATATGTTGAACCATCACAAATGGTAACTGCGTGGTATTATAACTAAAAGGGAAGAATAAAATCTCCACATATCAACCCCCAATATAATCAAATAAGATCCTTAAATTCAAAACAATAATTCCATGATCAATTAATAACAAGAAGTGTTAAGAAAAATCTCACTCATAGAAGAATTAAAAGCCCGATGAATATGATGGAAACCAACAAGCTTCATCGTTCTCTTAGTAAATCTAACAAAACGCTTGAATGCAAAGAAGCTGAAACACCAAAATAAAAAAAATAATGAAAAATGGTGTGATTAAAACCATAGATAAGGCATGAGACAAAAGAACAGCCTAATTGAGTTCTTTTAGAGATATAGTAAGCATAAAAGAACAATTGTCATAAACCGCTGACATACCTATCAAAACTAGATGAAAAAGAAACAAATTTCATTAGGAACATGCCAAGAAAAAGGATTCGTTGAGAAACAAAGTGCGTTTTATCCTCTAATCTAATTATAAACATATCACTATAACCTAAAAAATATAGAAAATATGCCAAGCTAGTTCCCTCATGTTGCAAATTGCTAACTTCGAGCTTACAAAGTTTCATAAGAGAAAAAGTTGCATACCTTCCTAAACACTAATAAACATATCACTTAACCGAAAAACGATGTGCATCACTAAGAACCAACCTCAAATATTATGAATAGAGGGATCAACTTAACAAATCGATTGGGATGGGTCATGGAAAGAGTCTCCAATCATATGATGAGTTTAGATCACTAACAGTGGCACGAATCATATGATGCGTTTGGATGGCTGAATGGCCAAATCATATAAGAAGTTCAAATCCGCTAAATGGCCCAACACATGAAAGGTTTTGATCCATTGAAGTGGCCCAAGCATGTCAAAGGTTAGGATCAATACAGATGGGACAAATCATATGAACAGTTTGAATCATTTGTAAAGCTGAAGAGGGTCCTATAGAGTTTTGGGTATCGATCAACTTAGCAGATCCATTGCCAAGGATCCTGAAAAGCAGCTTCAATCATATGATGAGTTTGGATCGTGACAAGCAGCTTCAATCGTATGATGAGTTGGAATTGCCAAATAAGCTGAGTTATATGAACAATTTGGATCCACTAAATGGCCCAAGCATGTCAATGTTTTTTATCCATCGAAATGGCTCATGTCAAAGGTTGGGATCAATAGAAATGGGCCAAATCATACGAATTTGGATCGCTGTGAAAAGAACATTATTATTTGAACTGTTTATAGAACTGAAGAGGGTTCTACAAAATTAACGATGTGGATCACTGAGAACCAACCTCAAATATTGTGAATAGATACATCAACTTAACATATTCATTGGGATGGGTCATGGAAAGAGTCTTCAATCATATCATGAGTTTAAATCACTAACAGCGGCATGAATCATATCATGCATTTGGATCGTTGAAGGGGCCGAATGATATAAGAAGTCAAATCCAATAAATTGGCCAAAGTACATCAAAGGTTTTGATCCATTGAAATGGCCCAAGCATGTCAAAGGTTTGGAACACTAAAAATAGGCCAGATCATATGAACAGTTTGGAATACTGGCAAAGCAGAAGAGGGTCCTACAAAATTTAGGACATGGATCAACTTAGCATATCCATTGCCATGGATCATGAAAAGCAGCTTCAATCATATGAAGAGTTTGGATCATGAAAAAAAGCTTCAATCATATAATGAGTTTGGATCGCCGAATGAGCCGAATCATATGAACAAATTGGATCCACTGAATGACCCAGAATGTCAATTTTTTTATCCATCAAAATGGCCCATGTTAAAGGTTTGGATCACTATAAATGGGCCAAATCATATGAATTTGGATCGTTCTAAAAAGAAACTTGATTCTTTGAATTGTGTATAAAACTAAAGAGGATCCTAGAAAATTACGAACTGGATCAGTGAGAGCCAACCTCAAATATTACGAATAGATGGTTCAACTTAACATATCCATTGAGACGGGTCATGGAAAGAGGCTTCAATCATGTGACGAGTTTAGATCACTAACAGCAATACGAATCATATAATGCATTTGGATGGGTGAATGGGCCAAATCATATAAGAAGTTCAAATCCGCTAAATGGCCCAACACATGAAAGGTTTTGATCCATTGAAGTGGCCCAAGCATGTCAAAGGTAAGGATCAGTAGAGATGGACCAAATCATATGAATGGTTTGAATCATTTGTAAAGCTGAAGAGGGTGCTACGGAAATTTGGGCATGGATCAACTTAGCAGATCCATTGCCAAGGATCATGAAAAGCAGCTTCAATCATATGATGAGTTTGGATCATGAAAAGCAGCTTCAATCGTATGATGCGTTGGAATTGCCGGATAAGCCGAGTTATATGAACAATTTGGATCCACTGAATGGCCCAAGCGTGTCAATGTTTTTTATCCATCGAAATGGCCCACGTCAAAGGTTTGGATCAATAGAAAAGGGCCAAATCATATGAATTTGGATCACTATAAAAAGAAACCTTATTAGTTGAATTGTTTATAAAACAGAAGAGGATTCTAGAAAATTAACGATGTGGATCACTGAGAACCAACCTCAAATATTATGAATAGATGGATCAACTTAACATATCCATTGGGATGGGTCATGGAAAGAGTCTTCGATCATATGATGAGTTTAAATCACTAACAGCAGAACGAATCATATCATGCATTTGGATCGCGGAAGGGGCCGAATGATATAAGAAGTCAAATCCGCTAAATTGGCCAAAGCACGTCAAAGGTTTCGATCCATTGAAATGGCCCAAGCATGTCAAAGGTTTGGATCACTAGAAATAGGCTAGATCATATGAACAGTTTAGATCATTGGTAAAGCAGAAGAGGGTCCTACAAAATTTAGGGCATGGATCAACTTAGCATATCCATTGCCATGGATCATGAAAAGCAGCTTCAATCATATGATGAGTTAGGATCATGAAAAGAACCTTCAATAATATGATAAGTTTGGATCGTCGAATGAGCCGAATCATATGAATAATTTGGATCCACTGAATGACCCATCATGTCAATGATTTTAATCCATCCAAATGGCCCATGTCAAAGGTTTAGATCACTCTAAATGGGCCAAATCATATGAATTTGGATCGTTCTAAAAGGAAACTTGTTTCTTTGAATTGTGTATAAAACTAAAGAGGATCCTACAAAATTACGATGTGGATCAGTGAGAACCAACCTCAAATATTACGAATAGATTGTTCAACTTAACATATCCATTGGGACGGGTCATAGAAAAAGGCCTTAATCATATGACGAGTTTAGATCACTAACAGCAGTACGAATCATATGATGCATTTGGATGGCTGAATGGACCGAATCATATAAGAAGTTCAAATCCGCTAAATGGCCCAACACATGAAAGGTTTTGATCCATTGAAGTGGCCCAAGCATGTCAAAGGTTTAGGATCACTAGAGATGGGCCAAATCATATGAACAATTTGAATCATTTGTAAGGCTTAAGAGGGTCCTACAAAATTTAGGGCATGGATCAACTTAGCAAATCCATTGCCATGGATCATGAAAAGCAGCTTCAATCATATGACAAGTTTGGATCGTGACAAGCAACTTCAATCGTATGATGAGTTGGAATTCCCTAATAAGCCGAGTAATATGAACAATTTGGATCCACTGAATGGCCCAAGCGTGTCAATGTTTTTTATCCATCGAAATGGCCCACGTCAAAGGTTTGGATCAATAGAAACGGGCCAAATCATATGAATTTGGATCGCTGTAAAAAGAAACCTTATTATTTGAATTGTTTATAGAACTGAAGAGGGTTCTACAAAATTAACGATGTGGATCACTAAGAACCAACCTCAAATATTATGAATAGATGGATCAACTTAACATATCCATTGGGATGGGTCATGGAAAGAGTCTTTAATCATATGATGAGTTTAAATCACTAACAGCAGATCAATGAATCATATCATGCATTTGGATTGCGGAAGGGGCCGAATGATATAAGTCAAATCCGCTAAATTGGCTAAAGCATGTCAAAGGTTTTGATCCATTGAAATGGCCCGAGCATGTCAAACGTTTGGATCACTAGAAATAGGCTAGATCATATGAACAGTTTGGATCACTGGTAAAGCATAAGAGGGTCCTAAAAATTTTAGGGCATGGATCAACTTAGCATATCCATTGTCATGGATCATGAAAAGCAACTTCAATCATATGATGAGTTTGGATCATGAAAAGAACCTTAAAGCATATGATAAGTTTGGATCGCCGAATGAGCCAAGTCATATGAATAATTTGGATCCACTAAATGACCCATCATGTCAATGATTTTTATCCATCAAAATGGCCCATGTCAACATTTTGGATCACTATAAATGGGCCAAATCATATGAATTTGGATTGTTCTAAAATGAAACTTGTTTCTTTGAATTGTGTATAAAACTAAACAGGATCCTACAAAATTAGGATGTGGATCGGGGAGAACCAACCTGAAATATTACGAATAAATTGTTCAACTCAAGATATTCATTGGGATGGGTTATGGAAAAAGGCTTCAATCATATGACGAGTTTAGATCACTAACAACAGTACGAATCATAAGATGCATTTGGATGGCTGAATGGACCGAATCATAGAAGTTCAAATCCGCTAAATGGCCCAACACATGAAAGGTTTTGATCCATTGAAATGGCCCAAGCATGTCAAAGGTTAGGATTAGTAGAGATGGGCCAAATCAAATGAACAGTTTGAATCATTTATAAAGTTGAGGGTCCTACAGAATTTTGGGCATGGATCAACTTAATAGATCCATTGGCAAGGGTCATGAAAAGTAGCTTTAATAATATAATGAGTTTGGAATATGAAGAGCAGCTTCAATCAAATGATGAGTATGGATCATGAAAAGCAACTTTAATCGTATGATGAGTTGGAATTGCCGAATAAGCCGAGTTATATGAACAATTTGGATCCACTGAATGGCCCAAGCATGTCAATGGTTTTTTATCCATCGAAATGGCCAATGTCAAAGGTCTGGATCAATAGAAATGGGCCAAATCATATGAATTTGGATCGCTGTAAAAAGAAACCTTATTATTTGAATTGTTTATAGAACTGAAGAGAAATTAATGATGTGGATCACTGAGAATCAACCTCAAATATTATGAATAGATGGATCAACTTAACATATCCATTGGGATGTGCCATGGAAAGAGTCTTCAATCATATGATGAGTTTAAATCACTAACAGCATCACGAATCATATCATGCATTTGGATCGCTGAAGGGGTCGAATGATATAACAAGTCAAATCCGCTAAATTGGCCAAAGCACGTCAAAGGTTTTGATCCATTGAAATGGCCCAAGCATGTCAAAGGTTTGGATCACTAGAAATAGGCCAGATCATATGAACAACTTGGATCCACTAAATGACCCAGAATGTCAATGTTTTTTATCCATCAAAATAGCCCATGTCAAAGGTTTGGATCACTATAAATGGGCCAAATCATATGAATTTGGATCGTTCTAAAAAGAAACTTGATTCTTTGAATTGTGTATAAAACTAAAGAGGATCCTACAAAATTACGAAGTGCATCAGTAAGAACCAACCTCAAATATTACGAATAGATGCTTCAACTTAACATATCCATTGGGATGGGTCATGGAAAGAGGCTTCAATCATATGACGAGTTTAGATCACTAATAGTAGTACGAATCACATGATGCATTTGGATGGGTGAATGGGTTGAATCATATAAGTTCAAATCCGCTAAATGGCCCAACACATGAAAAGTTTTGATCCATTGAAATGGCCCAAGCATGTCAAAGGTTTGGATCACTAGAAATAGGCCAGATCATATGAACAATTTGGATCCACTGAATGATCCAGAATGTCAACGTTTTTTATCCATCAAAATGGCCCATGTCAAAGGTTCGGATCACTATAAATGATCCAAATCATATGAATTTGGATCGTTCTAAAACGAAACTTGATTCTGTGAATTGTGTATAAAACTAAAGAGGATCCTACAAAATTACGAAGTGCATCAGTAAGAACCAACTTCAAATATTACGAATAGATGGTTCAACTTAACATATCCATTGGGATGGGTCATGGAAAGAGGCTTCAATCATATGACGAGTTTAGATCACAAACAGTAGTACGAATCATATGATGCATTTGGATGGGTGAATGGGCTGAATCATATAAGAAGTTCAAATCCGCTAAATGGCCCAAAACATGAAAGGTTTTGATCCATTGAAGTGGCCCAAGCATGTCAAAGGTTAGGATCAGTAGAGATGGGCCAAATCATATGAACAGTTTGAATCATTTGTAAAGCTGAAGAGAGTCCTACAGTATTTTGGGCATGGATCAACTTAGAACATTTGTAAAGCTGAAGAGAGTCCTACAGTATTTTGGGCATGGATCAACTTAGTAGATCCATTGCCAAGGGATCATGAAAAGCAGCTTCAATGCAAATGTGGTTAGAAGGCAGGTAAAGTAATTTGTAATTGTTGCACATTTTCTTTACATTACCATGGTAATTGGTGAAAAAAAAAAGCCCTAAGTGTGCAGAAATCAGCATTCTTAGTTCTTAGTCTAAGTGTCTAACTATGCATGTCAAAGAATGCCAAAAGAACACCAATGCATAACTTCTATGGCAAAGTGAGTGAATCATATTGATGGAAGCAGCACCTGAAATTATGACAATCGAATAAACATACCATGCTTGTAGAAATATCCCCCTTAGATACCAAGGAACCAACTATAAATTCTGGAGCTGCTAGATCAGCGATACTAGATTCTATAGCAAGGTTCAATATGTTTGCAGCAGTTTCTGTAGGGTTTCTCCTCAAATAAATTCTGATGAATGCATCTTCAACAGCTGCATAGATAGATTTGTCCTGGGAAAATACCTACAGAAATCCAATGCAAACACACCCCTTAAATGCTTGCCAAGATTCCTTTGGAAGTCTAGAAGAATTGTAACAGAAATCAAAGAGGATGCTTACAAGTGGCAACATTTGGAGACGGGCCTCAGAGCCATCAATTTGGAACTGTCTACACCTCATCGGCAAAAGAATCGTGTTCTCAACATCAGTGACAGAAGATGAAGCCAACAGTTGGACCAGAGTCGGCATTGTGGAGGATATGCACTTTGAGAACCTCAAACCTGTCTCAAGTGATGCAACCAAGGCCCTGGTCTGCTCTAGGTTCCCAAAATCCAGAGTGGAAGAATCATTGTTGACCCCATCTTCCACACCGGGCAAACGACTATCAGTAAGACTGTCTTGCTGCTCTGACTTCAGCCTGATCAACCTTTCCATCTGCTTCACACATCTCATTGTCTAAAGGTATCCCGTCCAAAAACGCTCTCAGAAGGTGCATTGGGTTCTATCTCTTCCAGTTTCTCCTTGTATTTCTTCAAGGGCGCTTCAAATGATGCAATGCCAAGTTGTGGACCAAATGGGTTATGCTGCAACATTGTGATGAGTAGATTCAATGCCATTTTCCTCACGAAAGCGCTATTATCCTCCAATCTCCCAAAAGCAACCTCATTCCACAGACCAATTGCAACAGCATGTTATTCGCATAGTTCTGCCCACACCTTAAGAACCTTACTCGTCGAATAGGTTAAAACATCACGACACTGCTCGAGCAAGATGTTCAGCATAGCTTGCTTGCTGCGCAATCGAACGGACTTGATTTCTAGCTCTAGGGGAGCGTTAGGGACTAAAGTCACGTGAAGCCCAGACTAGGCCCTAAAATGGGTGGTCCAACCAGGCCAAGTGTTCAGACCCATGTTGACCCATGATGTCTACATAATATAAAATAGAAAGAAAAAATCAA
Organism: Magnolia officinalis; assembly: GCA_021015155.1. Taxonomy (NCBI): domain Eukaryota; kingdom Viridiplantae; phylum Streptophyta; class Magnoliopsida; order Magnoliales; family Magnoliaceae; genus Magnolia; species Magnolia officinalis. Next base: position 30,439 of record JAJHSJ010000016.1, on the reverse strand, counting down.
GCACCCGCGTGCGGAACAACAGTTTGGACTAGCTTGGTTAGCAGAAGTTTACAGGTACGACCTAGAACATGATTCATATTTTACTTTATTCACAAAAGGAGTCAACCATCAGTTGAGCCGGCTTTTAAGGGATCAACCCATTTTAGTGTCTCTGATCCAAACCAGAATTTTTCATAAAGGGAGTTTTCCCATGTATGATACCGATGTACTAACTCTCTTTATTGGACCCAAGTGTAGTGTATCCATCCCCACAAGTGCTTGGAACTGAGATCTACTTTTCATATATTGATATGATTCTTTGTTTGCATTTTGGTTTTGATTATGGTTTCAGTTTGTAGTTTGTTTTATAACTTACTGCTTGCTCTTCTCTTTTCCCATCACTTTAAATTCTGCAAAGAAACTTGTGACCTTTGATTTGCGAATCATGAATCCTTGCATTCTGTTGACGGTAGGCCTCGGATATGCGTATTTAGTTGTAAATGAAACTCCTTAACATTGAACCATTCTATTGATATATTTTCCCCTTTGGAAATTGTTACTTTCTTAAAGCAAACTACTCGGAATTTGAAGTCGGCTCAATGCGGTTTGAAGTTGGCTCCATCTGGAAACTCATTGACTGCTTATCAACTTTCCAGTTTTTGAACCTTGGTTGAAATTCAGTCAATGGATGGTTGAGTCTATTAAATGCGATTAAATTGTCCTTAAAAGAAGATTGATTCCATTCTATTTAGAGGGTTAAGGTCAGGATGCTTACTGGAGGACCTTTGTTCCTAGATACACTCCTTCGAACCTAGTTGAACGATGACTGAATCACATCTGTACCTGAACTAAGGTATTGTTCAGTGTATAAACAGGTGCTGTTTGAACTCTTTTACTGAAAACTTGAAGAAGAGTATGGTGATCTGTACCATGTGATCCAGCTCCTCTCCTTAGTGGTCAGATTTCTCAACATATTACTGGTTTCATTGTGAAGGCTAAAAAGTTTTGGTATGGAGATTGAAGGTGGTCGCTATAAATTCTAAGCTGAATGCCTAGCTGCTGCAAGAATTCTGCAATGGGTCTCTTGAGTATAGAATCAGTTTGGGTAGCTGTTTGCTACTTCAATGCCATGGGCAACTGTTGCAAGAATGACTGCATGAAGATTTCTGGTGCTTATTTTGGGGAGTGGAGCCTGTGTGCTGAAAAGTCTGTATCTCAGTGGCTGTCCATGACTGGGCTTGCACTGCTGAATATGATTTTTCTCATGGTTGGCTATTGCTTAATGACATTTTGGGCAGATGAGTCAGTTCTATGATCCATAGGGTAATATAGAGCGTTTTGGGCTGTGCTACCTCCAAACAGAAGCAGGGGCTGTCAGATGTGTTGTGTCTAGACTCAAGAGGCTCATGGCATGGCTTTTGGCAGAAATGAAACTAACTACTGTGGCCAGATTATATTTGTTAATCCCTGCAGCTTGAATCCTTTTAGCTACCAATTTCCTCCCTTTGCATAGATGTGTTGGGGTTCAGAACTCGATCGGGTCCCAGCTTGTTTCTCATCTCAATGGCTAACAGATGTATATATTTTAGGTGTGAATCCCTGGGGAATCAGAGAAATCTCAGGCATCAGTTGATCACACATTATCTGTCATGATTGTTTGGTTTCAAGATTCGATTTCGAAGCCTTTCTGAATCAACCCTACTGGTCTATGTTCTGGTCATGTGTCAGGCAGATTAGGGAGAGAATGTGCTGATTTGGATGGGGTTGAGGATTGCGAACTCAGATTGCAGCCTGGAAGCTATATGGTTTTGCTGATGATTTAGGAGGATATGCCAGGAATTTTTCTGTACACTTGTTGCTAGTTGAGAGTTTTGTTAATCAATGATCATTGCCATGGAAAATTGGGATTGGTGAAGGATTTGGCTTTCTGTGTTTACTGTTTCATTGTCATTGGTATGGGTTTTTGGGGTACAGCGGATATCGCATCAGTTTGATAATTAGCTGTTGCAAGATTATCTGCGGCAGAACTACTGGGAATTATCTTGGGACCTGGTACTTATTCGTGTTGCTGTCTGCTTTTACCATTTGATAGCTAGCTGAGTCAAGAAGTTGGCTGGCATGGAGTTGTTGGTCCAGGATCTTGAAATTGGATTTTTGGGATTCAATGAAAGATTGGACTGCTATTCATGAATCCAGATTGAGGTCAGCATGCAACAGCTGCTTCCTGGCGTCAATGGTTGACCTTCCAGGTGTGGGTTGTTGGGGTTCCAAAATACCCTCAACTGAAGATTGTTTTCTCAGTCGAAGCTTGGCTGCCTGCACTCATGGAATTGTTGGGCCTGCTGTCTATGCTCTCAGCTTGATGCCAGGCCAATTCATGGGGTTTATTGCATGTAGCTTACATTCATGTGTGTTCCAGATTCTGCATGGTTTCTGAGAGTTTTTAATTCAGGTCGTGATATTATCATTTGGTCCTTGTGCTTTGATCTGTATTCTCTCTAGGGTCAAGAAGCATGAATGGGCCACATTTTGCTCTCTCAGAGTGTGTGTCATCCTTATCTGCTTGGAGGCTTTGGTTGTAAGGGTAACTGGGTTTTGGCTGTCAGCCTTGTATTCCATGGTTGTGGTTGATGCGGGAGCACGTTGGTGTGATTCCAAAGACGCACAGTATCTCTACGCTGGCACAGCGTGGCCCACGAGGTGGGGTCTATGAGATGCAGAATGGCCATGAGGTGGGGCCCACTATGAGACCGTGCGATTCGGGGACTCATGCGAAGCGAGGGTTGCCCACGGGGAGGTCTCGCCTAGGTTTGCTTGGGAGAGCTTGCATATAGGAATAAACCGGTCCTTCCCTATCAGCTCTAGAGCTTTTGGTGCATTGGTCGGTTGTCTACTATCAAAATGGTATCAGAGCGGGAGACCAGTGTTCGAGTTACTTCACCAGCGTGGGTGGATGATGTGGGAGTGTGTTAGTGTGATTCCAGGTAAGGTGGCCCACGAGGTGAGGTCTGTGAGATGCAGAATCCCCATGAGGTGGGGCCCACTATGGGACCATGTGATTCGAGGACCCGTGCGAAGCAGGGGTTGCCCACAAGGAGGTTTCGTTTGGGTTTGCCTGGGAGAGCCTGGAGCTTTAGATGTGTTGGTCTGTTGTCCGCTATCAGTGGTTGTGTGGGGTAATCTGGTTTAGCCATTGGTTTTGGGCTGTGGACCTTTTATTTGCTGGCTCTTGGCTTTGTTCTAATTCTAGTGGGCTTTCTCTTTGTATTTTTTGTTTTCTTATCAATAAAAGGATGTCTTAACATTAATCGACATAATTCAAGAAACTTGCATTTTTTATTAGTTTTCATAGTGAGCGTATGATCTAAATCTAAAGTCTGATAGTATAGTATTGGGAATATGACAACGTAGAAATTCTCTCTCTCTGGAACCCACCTGCTGGACAAGATGGATCTGATTTCAAAAATACAAAAAGTATTACTCCAAGGGCCATTTTCATCATTGAAGGCCCTTGGTTGCGCGAGTCGCCTTTGATGGCCAAAACTCCTTGAAAAGGCCACAACAACACACGGCCCTTCTCTTAGGGCCACAATCTCCACCACATTAGATCCATGCCACAATGACTGGAAAAAGCCATTAAGATACCACCTTTGCCATTTTTAAAAGCATGCCTCTACTCCAGACAAACCAGGTTCCCAAGAGAAGAAAAACATCAAAGTTTAGCTTTAGGTGACCCGTGGGAGGCAGTTTCCATGTGCTAGGACTGCAACTTGGGTTCGGGTCAACAAGAACCTAACGGACCTAACCCAAGTTTGGGTTGTCCAAACTCAGGTCGGGTTAGGTTTGGAAAACTCTAACCTGATTTGAAATCAGGTTGGGTTCAAGTTGAGCAAATTCGGGTCAGGTTAGATCAAGTCGGATTGGGCTGGGTTGGGTTGGTGTTGATTATAGAGGAGTCCGGGTTGGGCACCTTGTGTTGGAATTCAGGTCGGGGCAGTTTGTGGGTTGGGTCATCTTGAGGTCAGGTTGGGCTCAGGTTAACCCTCTACCTGACCCAACCTACCTGAGTTTCACCCTTACATGTGACTTTACTGGTTGAGTGCTTCCACATAGTTGTCTTCCAATTACAGGTGAAATCTGCTCCATCCCCCACAATTCAGGGCCTACATCCCCCACCCTAACAAACAAAAAACAATTTTTCTTTCAATAGTTTCTGCTGAAGCCATCTTGCCATGAAAAATTATTCCATTTCTTTTGTTTCCGTTAGCCTTAAAAATTGCATTGGGAGCCATTTTCAATAATAACTTTGCTCCTTGGAGAAAACTACCCTGTTGACCACATAGTTTAAAGAAGTTCCACACAGCCATTGTAGAATTCATACACAACAATACTTTCTCTTGCTTATTTGACTTGGGTTTTTCTTGAAACACCATTCTTTCAGTGCCCATGGCCTTAACTGCACTATAGTATAAGATGTTGTTCAAGCTCTAGGGCAAGTGCTTGTGATCTATATGCTATTGTTGGGCATGTTTGGATCATTGAATGCATTGTTCTTGGAATTATGTCATACTTCAAGCAGATATTCAAGTGATTGAGTATAGTTCTTTCCTTAACCAATGTTTTTGTCATCATAGCAATGCGATGATGCGCTGTGTGTTGTGCATTGAAAACTCGCATGCATGCATTTGAGTTTCAATGTGCTAAAAAGACGCTTCCTGCTTTCACTGGACATTTAATAATTTTCATGCATGCTTGTTTGATACTCATAGACTGCAATGTGTTTTAGACTTTTAGCAAAGAAAATCTAAAAGATTGCTGCAGTCTTATTTGGATCTTTTAACATATTTCTCTAGATAGGGTTCTGTTTTACTTATTTATTTATTCAATTTTTGGCAATAAATCTTTATTTGTTTTGGTTCTTTTGCACTTTGCTTGCTTAGCTCACTGCCAACCTTTTCTGTAGATGCCCCATGATATTGATATTGAATTTGTTTCAAGAAGCTGGCAGCTATTTGGGGGGGGGGGGGGTGTTGGCATTTCATCATGTTGTTTTTTTGTTGAATGGCCCCCAACAGAGCATTTTTAGAAAGTGGTGCCTACATTTTTACTGAACCCCCTATTGTAGGTGTCCATTTTTAGAAAGGATTGGATTATGCATGTGATCAGCTACAGATATTAAATGGCCATACACGTGATACAACTGACCAACATTCAGTAAGTACGGGGAGTTCCTTGCGTTTTCTTTGGCTTGTATTTATTGCATTCTAAATTCCCATTGATGGATCATGCCCGCCCGCGTTCATATGCTACCTCTTTTATTGAAGAGGAGATTTCACTTGGCCCAATAGAATGGGCGGCATATAAATCCAGTTCATTTGGTTTAACTGCCAAAATCGCCTCCATCAGAAGATCCCAACCGTTGGATTTGATCCCTTGCTATGTGGACCATTGGCTGCTGCCGTTGTCCATTTCCATTAGGTGGCCAGGACCATCTTAAGCCCACAAAATCTCTCCCATCATACTATATACAGACCATTGATTGTGCAACTTCCAGTGGTTACACAGATGAGTCCAATGCAGGATGGAAGATGCCCCAAAATCACCAGCATCAAATGATCCTACCATAAGATAATCTGGTTCCTGTCACATGAGGACCCCCTATTGTAGGTGTCCATTTTCATCTGATTGCTGGGATCATCTGATAAAGTACACCTTATTGCTCATCAGATCAGCACTTACGATCGCCAAAAGGCGGTTCCCACCAAAATGTTAGAAAAATAATAGAATGGCATTGATTAGATTGCAGCTTCACTGAAACAATACAGTCCCAACTGAATGAGGGCCCATTTTGTTTGTACAAATGGAACAAGTAACATAAATAAAATTCAAGTCTACCAAACTGGTCTTGAAGCCATGAGCAAAATGGCCGTGATCTTATACATTCAATAAAAATGTAGGCACCACACCAAGCAGAAACATTTGATCTTGAAAAGCACAGATGGGAGAATAAATACATTGCCAAAAACTGATAAGCACCACTTTCTGTGGTAGGACCCACTGTGTCTGTCCGCGACTCAAAAATCAAGTCTTTCCAGCCATGAGGTGGGCAACACATGAACCAAACAAACGAATGGTTGCCAAGAATTGCATAAATGATCCATATTTGAATTATGCATAAAACTCACTACCGGACAGGCCTGATTTTTGTGCATGGCACATGGAACCCACCAGATAAGCAGCCTGGATCAATCTGCTAAGGATCTTGCACAAAGTGCAAAAGAACCAAAACAAATAAAGATTTATTACCAAAAATTGAATAAATAAATAAGTAAAACAGAACCCTATCTAGAGAAATATGTTAAAAAAATCTGGGGGGGAGGGGGGGGTTTGGTTATTAAAACTCCAACAGATATTTAAAGCTCTAATTCAGCGAGGATGTAGAAGTATTCTAGACTATTAATTGGATGTCAGGTAGAATGTTTCACCATCTGAAATAATATAAATTATGAGATTTTTTGACAACTACATGAAACTATGTAGTTTTAGGGTGCTTATTGGCAGTCACATAAACTCAACCACCAACGTAGAAGAAAAAACTAAAAGGAGCTTAGCTCAGAACCAACCATCAATCAAAGGAGTGACTAACACTATATTAAACAAGGAATTATTATCACATACAAAGATTCTCATTACCTTTCTATTTCAGATAGTTGAATTGCACTCGACGCTTGCTTGAACAAAAGCAAGTTGTGTTGGCACTTGGCAGGTCTTTTCTCAATCCTTTTATGACCTGACATTCTTCTACCTCAATGACCACGGACGATCAAAACCATGCAGTTACTGTTTTGTATGTTGGTTACAATTATAAATAGCACAATGACAGCACATTAGAGAATTCAAAATACTTGTCCAATATCAGAATTTCCACTGTCGTTGTCACTCTTGCCAAAGCTCCCAAGTTGATTAACATTGCCATGGGGACGATCACCCCGAACCCCATGAACCTTATAGTCCCATACAATCTTTGATATGTCATCCTGAGGCAAACTCAATCCCTCCCGTTTCACTGACTTATGCAGTTCACAAAAAAATTTCGGGTCCTGAATCCTAATATATTCACGCAATACTCGTTCATGATCGGGTGACCAGTTTCTAGGGAATGGTGTATAATCACAAGATGGAATTGATGACATGTGAGAGAACTGGACACCATCGATGACATCAACAAGTCCCATTCTTAAAAGATCTGAGTACTCCGGGGCGTTATTTCTACTGCTCTCTCGTAATGGATGGCTGAGATCACGGGATGCAATCTTGTATACCTTCGCACGAGACTTCAGCCTGTATCTTGCAGCATAGAGCTTGGCCAGAGAGCTCCGTATCACATAAGCGCAAAACCCAACCACTTTCTTGCGGTTATCCGCATATCTATACCAATCCGCCATTGTCTCAAGAAGCTTGTTCATCTGAGCATTGGTATGAGCCTGGCCCGCATAGAGCATTGGAGTGCAAGGCAGCGGCTCAGGGTCTCTATCACCTTTGACAAAATCGAGCCTCCTGAAATGCCGAATACACTGCTGTAAGCTAGCAGTGACTGAAAGCAGTGTCCCAACACCTCTCTCACTCACGATTGTCCCACCTGTGGCTGTATAACGCAAGGTGGGACGTATCACCCTCCGACATATTATATGATCCAAGAATTGAATGCCCCTACAGATGTGCTCAATCTGTACCTTTGAATTGTCCAATCGTAACCCATATCTGCTTTCGCAAAATTCGATCAAATCCTTCCTAACTTCAACGGCATCCTCTCTGGGCCCACGTATTCCGATCAAGATATGGGCCCCATACCGGATATAGTCCATTTTCCTCGTCTTCTCTCTCCCACTTGATGGAACAAACTCTGGCCAAGAGGGATTATGGCAGCCGTCTGTAATCGACTCTTTCCATATAGAGTCAAGCTTAGAAGGGCGAAAGAACTTCACAATCTTATCATCCATCATGGCATCCAACTCATTAAGACATACATTGGCAATCAAAGGACTAAGAATCCCGCAGTGACCGTAGCAAGGGACCCTTGCGGCTTCTTCAGGCACAAAGTTAAAGAAAGTACGTAACCAATACGGGTCGGGTTTTGGTTCGTTCTCGTTCAATATTTTCTTCCTACCACCTTTCTTCTTTTTCTTCTTCTTCTTCCTTTTATTGAATCCATTAACATCAGCATTTTCATCATCCAACTGTTGTGATCTAGCCGGAGCTCTAATGGCCAATTTGATCAGACCCAAGACCTTCTTATCCATAACACCCTTCTCCAAACAACCCATCAAAACATCCCTATCGACATTCTCGAAAATGTCACTCAAGTCCCCCTTCAAGAACCAAAGGTACCCAGCGAAATTACTCCGAATGGTCCGGATTACAGTATGTGCGTTCCGACCGGGGCGGAATGCGTGGGACTTGGGTGAGAAGCGGGCCTCAAAAATGGGCTCCAGAATCAATAGCAAGACCTCATGAACGACGAGGTCCTGGAAAGGGGTGTCATCGGATTCTAGCATTGCTTTGAGCTTGCGCTTGGAGAGCAATCGGGTGATAGGGTGGTCACTGGGGGAGCGGATGTAGAGGTGAGCCTTCGTGTTCCAGAGGAATCGGCCGTCGAGGACAGCAGATTGGAGGGAATGGAGGTTGCGGAGGACGTGAATTTGGATGGCGTTCTTGGGGGGGAAGGAACCGGTGTGGTGAGCACAGGAGCGCTGGTAGGCGAGGATCCAGAGGTCGAATTTCTTGAGGAATCCAGTAAGGTTTGAGAATTGGGTGTTGGGGTTGGAAAAGGTTCGAAGCCAGAGGTTGGAGCATACCTGGATGGGGTCTTCTTTAATCAGAGAGTAGGGGTCTTGTTGTTGTTGCTGCTGTTGCTTCTGTTGTTCTGGGTGTTGTTGTCGTTCTCGTTGTGGGTGTTCTGGGGAGTTTGGGAGAGGAGTGAGAAAAGAGGAGAGAAAGGTGATGGGTCTGAAGAGGGAATGGAGGGAGTTGGAGAGAAAGGGTAGGGGTTTGGAAAGGGGCATTCTGTTGTTTGGAGAGAGAGAGAGAGAGAGAGAGAGAGATATTGGAGCGCGCTTTTGTGAATAGAATTTAGGCAAAGGTCTGATGGGCCACACGTGTTTGCTTTGGATATAGACCGTTGGTCTTTTTACTCTCTTTTATGCATTCAACCATCAGGATGTTTTGCAGAATTGCTTGGCCCATCGATGATGGCCGGTCCACATGAACGGGTGGAATGATTCTGTCTGAGCTGTCCATCTGCTCCTGATATATGGACGGCATTGGTCGGACTCAATGCTGTCCCTATGATCAACAGCAAATCAAATCAGGGTTAGGAGAAGGAAATAAATAATTGTTCATGTTCATGTTCAAGGATCGGTTGAGATCGCATTTCGGTTGGCTACAGTTTGGATGGTTAGGCATCATCCTTTGATTGCAACGAGTGAAGATGCTCCAGTCGAGTAATGGGAAGGTCACTTATTTAGTTTAAGTGGATAAATTTTATTAGCTAATTTTCAAGTAAGTTTGTACTTTTTTCCGAGTAATTTGCAGCTTGTCTTTTTCTCTTCTTTTTTACAATCTCTCTTATGCAGGTTTACATGTTGAACTACTCATATTAAATGTGGAGCCCACATGATGAATGGTCCACACCAAGGTAGGCTCACATAATGGACGGTCATATCAAAGATTGGCCCCATATAATGAATGGCCCACATCAAAGTGTGAGCTCGAATGATATATGATTCACATCAAGCAGGCCCTACCCCATGGATGGTCCACATCAAAGGTGGGACCCATATGATGGATGGTGGATTTTGAACATGAGACCACATGATGGAAGGTTGACACTAAAGGTGGGCCCGCATGATGAATAACTCATATTGAAGGTTAGGGCCCACATGATAGATGGTCCATTGCAAAGGTAGGACCTATATGATGGATGATAGACAGCAAAGGTGGGTCCCACATGATGGAAAGCCCACATCAAAATGTGGCCCCACATGATGGACTATCTACATCAAGTTTGCCCCATATGATGGACGGTCCACGACAAATATAGGACCCACATGATGGATGGTATACATCAAAGATGGGTCCAACAGCTCAAATCAAAATGTGGCCCCACATGACGGTCTATCCACATCAAGTGGGCCCCGCATGATAGATGGTCCATAATAAAGGTGGGATCCACATAATGGATGGTAGACATCAAAGGTGGGCCTGCATGATGATGGCCTATTTTGAAGGCAGTGCCCCATATGATAAGTGGTCCAAATCAAAGTTAGCCCGCATAATGCACAATTCACATCAAAGATGGGCCCCACATCAAAGTGCAGCCCAACATGACGGATCATCCACATCAAGTGGGCCCCACCTGATGGATGATAGACATTGAAGGTGGACCCACATGATGGTCGGTTAACATCAAAGGTGGGGCCCACTTTCAATGTAGATCGTCCATCATGAGGTGCCCACCTTAGATGCGAGTCATTCATCATTAGGGGCCAAACCTTTGGTGTGGACCGTCCATTATGTGGAACCACAACCTTGATGGGGGTCATCCATCATGTGGGGACCTTCAATGTTGGTCGTCCATCATGCCGAGCTAGCCTTGGATGTAGGTCATTCATCATCGGGAGTCGACCTTTGATGTGGACCACCATTTTGTGGTGCCCACCTTGATATGGGTCATCCATCATGTTGATAGTTAATGTTAATTGTTCATCATGTGGGGCCCATTTTCAATGTCCACTGCTCATCATGTAAAGCCCACCTTTAATGTGGACGGTTCATCATGTAGGCCTCACCTTCATTGTGAGTCCTCCATCATGTGGGGCTACTTTTGATGTGGATGGTTCGCCTCTGACACGAATGTCATTCTATCTCATTAGCCTGGGATCTTATACACTGAGATTAATAAGTTTAGAGCGGCCTCATTTGCTTCCCGCAAAAGCTACCAAGGGAATTATGTTTTTTGACAATTGACATGCATATGTCCCAAGGACAAAAACCTCTATTCTCCTTGGCATCTCTAGCCTTTACTCCTATATTTCGGGTGCCAATCCGAGATGGTCCTTGTGAAAGATTGTCTTTTTGCTCACCAAGTGTTGGGTATCAAGTTGGTATAATTGGGATACAACACAATGCCCTTAAGTCTCAATTTGGCAACTACTCCTTTACATGTTGTGACAATTATATTATTCTCATTTGTGGGCTAGCTTATTTTATTTGATATTCACTTTTGTCATTCCTTTACCCTTAGTGTGAGCTTCTATCCTTGTCTCGATATGTAGTTTCCCCTTTCTTCTCTTTCTTCTTCTTGTATTTTTTTTTCTCCCTGTCTTTCCTCTCCAATTTAAGGTGTGAATAGTTTTTCCTCTCATTCTAGCGCCTCATCTCCTTTCCTTTTTTTCAACTCTTTCTGCTTCCATTCACTTCCGGCTTTTGGCGATTGAAAAGTGATAGGAGAGTTCTTTTTTTCTTGTTTGCTTTCCAACACATGAAAAGTAGTGAATGAACTGTCGCCATTAAAAACTTCCTAATATAAGTCATATCTTGAATTTAATTCGTACTAGTGAGCCCTCTGGTTTCATGATCAGCAATACTATAAATATGTCCCCCAAAGTGAATGGATCATGCAAAATAATAATAATAATTAATAATTAAATATTAAATGATCCTACCTTTCTAATGTCAGTTAAATATGAAATGCTGTGCTTTTCTTATTGGTTGTCCAATTTAAAGATATCAATAGAAAGGTTATAATTATTTTATTAAGAAATATATGGTACATAGTACATCAATCCAAAATTCATGCTTGAGTAATATATATATATATATATATGAATTAGGCAAGGTGTGTGAAATTTGGTAAAAGAAACTTTATTTCGTATTTTATAGAAGATAAAAATTGAGGCAATAAATGAAAATATAACAAATTGTGATAGGGTTGTCTTCTTAGGGTCCATAGTGTCGTCTGTAGGGATGGGACCAGATCCAGAAAAAAGTCAAGGCCATAGTTGACTGGCCTGAACCGCGAAACATACATGAAGTGAGAAACTTTCATGGCTTAGCCACATTTTATCGTTGGTTCATTCAAGGGTTTAGCACTGTTATGGCTCTCATTACTGATTGCATTGAAAAGGGAGAGTTCATATGGTCTAAGGCCGTAGCTAAGGCATTCAAAGATATTAAGGGCAAGATGGTAAAGGCTCCCATCATGTGTCTTCCAGATTTTTCTAAAGTCTTTGAAGTAGTGTGTGATGTTTCAGGCATAGGTATAGGAGGGGTACTAAGCCAAGAGGGTCATCCAGTTGCCTATTTTAGTGAGAAACTAAATGAGGCAAAACAAAAGTATTCCACTTGTGACAAAGAATATGAAGAAAGATACATACATGATCCAAACCTTTGACATGCTTGGGTCATTTTAACGGATTTGAACTTTTTCTATGATTCGCCCCATTCAGTGATCCAAATGCGTCATATGATTCGTGCTGGTGTTAGTGATCCAAAGTCATCATATGATTGAACCTCTTTCCATGACCCATCCCAATGGATATGTTAAGTTGATCCATCTATTCATAATATTTGACGTTGTTTCTTAGTGATCCACATCGTTAATTTTATAGGAACCTCTTCAGTTCTAAACACAATTCAAATAATCAGGTTTCTTTTTACAACGATCCAAATTCGTATGATTGGGCTCATATCGTTTGATCAAAATGCTTAATATGATTTGAGCGACTTTTAGTGATCCAGACTCATCATATGATTGCGTACGATTTCAATGATTGATGGTAATTGATATGCTAAGTTGATCCACTTCTTTCATTTGATTGAGTTGGTTCACAAAGATCCAAACTGTTATTATTTTAGGGCCCTATTCAGTGCTACAAACCATTCAAATGATTGGGCTTGTTTTTAATGATATAAACTATTCATATGATTGCGTGCTTTCTTTTCTTTTTTTTTTTGTGATCCAAACCATCTATATAGTTAGTCTTGTCCTCAACAATTCAATTAATGGGTGTTGCATGCACCAAAATTGTTGGTGATTGAAATTGTTCTTATGATTAGGCTTGTTTTCAGTGACACAAACCTTTGATATGTGTGCGCCTAATCAAGGGATCAAAACTGTTCATATGCTTGTCTGTTTTAAGTGATCTAAACCCCTTCATCTGATTGGATGAAAACCAAATGGAAAACTTAGGCTTCTGTTTACTAAGCCAATGAAGTAATGTTTTATACTCTTTGTTGGGTTACACAAGCACAAAAGTTCATTATGGGGAATCTTGACATATCAACGTGCTCATTTTCAACAATCCAAACCATGAATATGCCAAGGCCCATGTTAGTGATCCAAATAGTCGGTGCGATCCAAAACTATTAATCACTCAACTCATTTCTAGTTATGCATATTATTCATAGGAATAGTACTCCCATTTTTAGTAACCAAACCATTTGTAGGATGGGCCAACCTTTTCAAATGCTTAGGTCATTCGAAGTGATCCAATTGGGTTAACCATTTGAAATGCATGGGTTGTTTGGAATGATCCAAATTACTCATATTACTGGCTCTTTTTAAGTGACATAAACCTATCATATAATCTAGGCTCGTATTATTTAGGCCATTTTCATTAATCCAAATCAATTGATATGTGAAGGCCCATGTTTTAACAATCCATACAAAGTGATCCAAACCATTTATCTAACTTGGGCTATTTTAGTCATCCAAAACCTTCGTATTGTTGAGGTCGCTTTTGGTGATCCAAATTAATTGATATGCTAGGGCTCATGTTCAACAATCCAATCAAATGTTTTATACATTGTTTAGTACATTGGTCTCCCATTTCTTTTTCGTATGGTCATACAAAGCTCCACCAAGGGTGGTGGTGTTCGCTTGACTTGTGGGAAGAAAGCTGACAATTAATAATTTTCAAACAATATCCCTTATGCTTCCTAACATATGTATAATGTGTGTGGGAGATGCGAAGTTATTGATTACCTCTTCATTCACTGCATGTTTGCTTGAAAGGTGTGGAACTACTTTCTGAATGCTCTCCATACAAGCTTAGGTGAGGTTGAATTCTTTTGTGGACCTTCCATGGTCTTGGCATGTAGGAGGGGTGGGAAAAGGGGGGAAAGCTTTGCGGAAATTGCTTTTTTATAGGAGATGTTTTCAGTGTGGGAGCTCTTTGCATATTGTGGTTATTAGGGAAATAAAATGTAATGTTTGGGTTGAGCTTTTTATGTAAAGGCCATTAATCCTGCTAATATCTCATCTGATTCCCCTCAATTGTAGAGGTGGGTTGTTTTCTTTAGCACATTTTGTCCGCCTTTAATAAGGTTTTCTTTCAAAAATCAAAAAAGAGGAATGCAAATTGAATTGAGCCATAGCTAAAACTTTTATTTATTTATTTATTTTATTTTAATTATTGGGCCTTTTTTGTTATCCAATCCACTAATGTCAACCATAAATATTTGATGAGGTCCATGTTTAGCTATTGATGTAATTGATGTTTTACAACCATTGCTGGATTTGTAAATGTGTTTTCACAAATTTGAGATAATTGAGTGCATGAGTCATGCACAATGGGTCCCTTTGCAATGACTTAAATCTAATCACTCAGCTCTCTTCTAGTAATGTGAACGATTTACAATCATGGTTCTATTTTCGCTAACCATACCATTTATAGGATGGGCCTACTTTTTGGATTTTTTTTATTTTTTTTTTTAACACACGTACACACACCCCCCACACTCACGCGGGTGGAATTTCACCACCTATGGGTACTCGAACCCTTGACCGGGAGTTGAAACTCCCGAGAGTCTACCACCCGGGCAAGAGTAGGGACCCTACTTTTGGATTATTGGTGCCATAAGAAGTGATCTAAGTGGGGCAACCTTTTGAAATGCTTGGGTTGTTTGGAGTGATCCAAATTTATCATGTTATCAGCTCTTTTTAATTGATCCACACCATTTATATAATTTGGGCCATTTTAGTGATCCACACCCTTTTGTATACTTTGAGCCATTTTAGTGATCCACATGCCTCACATTATTGTGATCATTTTCAGTGATCTAAACCAAAGCAATTGCTTTGCAAAGGCCCATTTTTGAACAAGCAAGCAAAGTGATGCAAACCCTTAATGTAATTTGGGCCATTTTAGTGATCCACACCCTTTATATAATTTGGGCCGTTTTAGTGATCCACACCCTTTATATGATTTGGCCCATTTTAGTGATCCATACGCTTCATATTATTGATGTCGTTTTCAGTAATCCAAATCAATTGATATGCAAAGGCCCATGTTTAAACAACCAAGCAAAGTAATGCAAACCCTTCACATAATTTGGGCCATTTTAGTAATCCACACCCTTTATATAATTTGGGTCATTTTAATAATCCACACCCTTTATATAATTTGGTCCATTTTAGTGATCCACCCGCTTCATATTATTGAGGTCGTTTTCAGTGATCCAATTCAATTGATATGCAAAGGCCCATGTTTAAACCACCAAGCAAAGTGATCGAAACCCTTCACGTAATTTGGGCTATTTTACTGATACAAACCCTCTCGTATTATTGAGGTTGTTTTTAGCTCGTGTTTGTAGGATTGATATGCCACTATTGTCAAACCATGAATATGCTAAGGCCCTTGTTAGTGATCCAAATAGTCGGTGTGATACAACCCTTAGTGGAACTGTGATTGTATTTTCACCCATTTGTGACAGTTGAGTACATAGGTTAGTACATTGGTCACCCATATATTCTTTGTATGGTCATATAGAGCTGCGCTCGCTTGACTTGTGGGAAGAAAGAGGGTGTGACAATCAATAATTTGCAAAGAAGATCTCTTATCCTTCCTAACATATGTATAATGTGTATGGGAGATGCGATGTCAATTGATCACCTCTTCATTGACTGCATGATTGCTTGAAAGGTGTGGAACTACTTTCTCAATGCTCTCCATACAAGCTTAGGTGACGAAGAACAAAAGAACAAGAAGAAGAAGAAGAAAAGTAAAAAAGAAAGAAGAATCTAAACAAAAGATGGTTCTTGAGCAAGATTTCCAAGTAGGTGAAAACTAAATAATGCCTCAAATTTTTGGTTGGAATGACCTTTTATCAATAAATGAAAGTCCATATATAGAGTTACTTATGATCTCTTAAAAATAGATTATTTGAAAATACCACTTATGAATGGTATTTTTGTTCAAGGCAAACTAATCTTCATTGCTAAGGGTCTTTCTTGTTTTAGGAAACTCTTAATCTTAGTAAGGTTTGACAGTTTACACATATAGCTAATTATACCCTAAACACACAATACACAACTTCACTAAATGCAATATCATTCACCTCCAATAGAAGGATAGTCAAATCCATACTCGAGGATGAGCGTATCCTAATCCTTTTTTTTCACCTTTTACTTAGATCTAAGGATACAAAAGATGTGAGGTTTTACTTCCCAAAACCCGTCACGAGTTTGGGCGAACGACTTTGGTCGTGGGTTTGCTCCCCATAAACACGAGTTCGATTTCCCCTCCCCCGGTGGATTACCTGTCATGAGTTTGGGCAAACGACTTTGGTCATAAGTTTGCTCCCCATAGACACCAGTTCGATTCCCCTCCCTGTGGGGATTACCTATCACGAGTTTGGGCAAACGGCTTTGGTCATGGGTTTACTCCCCACAGACAGTAGTTTGATTCCCCTCCTTGTGTGGATTACCTGTCACGAGTTTGGGCAAACGACTTTGGTTGTGGGTTTGCTCCCCACAAACTTGAGTTCGATTCCCCTCCCATGGATTACCTGTCACGAGTTTGGGCGAACAACTTTGGTCGTGTGTTTGCTCCCCACAGACACAAGTTCGATTCTCCTCCTCGTGGATTACCCATCATGAGTTTTGGCGAACGACTTTGGTCGTGGGTTTTCTCCCCATAGACACGAGTTTGATTCCCCTCCTCGTGGATTATCTGTCACGAGTTTTGACGAACTGTCATGGATTTGCTCTCCACATATACGAGTTCAATTCTCATCCTTGTGGATTATCCGTCAAGGCGAACGACTTTGGTCATGGGTTTGCTCCCCATGGACACGAGTTTGATTCCCCTCCCATGGATTACTCGATGCACGTAGTTGGCGGGTGATTGCGTGCATCTGCAGGGAATAGTCTCGCCTTAAAGAAAGTTTTGTTCTTATATATATATATATATATATCCTCACATATGGAGACTCCTGAAATCTTAACCCTCAATTTCATTATCTATCCTCATTGGCGAAAGGATAAGGGTAAGTTCCCATGAGTGTGCACACGGCTTCCCTTTTATTGGACTATCTTCAATAAGTAAAATCACATACCACTTTCCACAAGGGTTGATTAGCCATGGAATCAAAGTAATAATGGTCAATCCTTAATTAAGATTAAGATAAATAAGAACGGTCAGACTCTTATCCGAAGATAAAGTTAGGCTCAGATAAGGACACTACTTGGATTAGGAAGTTACTCATAACAAAATGTTTCTCTAGCTGAAAATATTGAGGCATCATTTAAAATAGACAAATTTTATGCATCATCGACAAAAGGATCCTGTGCTACAATCAAACACTAGAAAATTTTGAACAACTAAGAAATAAATTGATAAGAAGAATACCATAAGACTATATACTCTGAAATAAAATCAATACATCAAAGTCTTTGCTCCTTAAATTCCAATCTAAACTTGTATTCTCAAAGTGACTGGCTGACAATGAATAAAGATAAACATGATATATATATATATATATATATATATATATATATATATATATATATATATATATATATATATATATATATATATATATATATATATATATATATTGTTTGGGTCTAGTTGTTAAACAACAACTGGATTCTTAAATGGGTCGGGTATGGGCACCCTTAAACCTGACCCAACCTAACCATATGCACTCCTTATTTCACTAACAGGCAACTGTCTCACTGTTCTGATCTGGAGGGCTCAGGAATGTTTAAACCTTTTTCAAAATAGAACATTTTGGTAATGTTTCAATTCCTAAATGGATTTGAAAGGAATCCCAGGTTCCAAAAATGTGAGACGTGAACCTGACCTGATTTAGTAATCTGCCCAATAAACGAGACCTATACCCATTAAAATCGGGTCAGATTTACTAGGTAAACCAAAATACCCTAGAGGAACCTACTATTTAAATCTTAGTGAGAGTCTCTTGACAATCAGACATAAATGATGGACAACTTTTATATCCGATGCCTAGTAGACTACATTGCCTTACACGTGCTTGGCCTTAGCAAATCTCTTGGAAAAGTTTGTTGATATGGTTGCAGATGGGTTAGGTTTGGCTTGGTTCCTAGTGCCCATACCTGGGCTTAGCTAACCGAGTTTGGTTCTCCCGAAGCTGCTATAGCATTGAAGAATTGGATCCACTCGAGTTTTGGTACCTGTTAGGTCTTTGGATCTAGTTATTGAGTTGGGTATAGGATTGGACAATGGCTGAACAATGAGTCAATTGAGATTTCAGATTTCTGAACTATGCTGCAACATGACAGGTTTTCTAACAGTTGTTGCAAGGTTTTCAGGATGAGGTGGTGTCAGAAAATAAGGCAGTTGGTGGGATTATCGAGGAAAAGGTGAAATTGGTGTGGGTGCTGCTTTTAAACCATGCTTGTTTGTATCCCTGAATCCAAATGCTTCCAAGTCTTGCCATAAATCTTCTGTTTCTCTGTGCATAATAATATGGTGCTCATACGATATGGGGCATTTTGTATTGCCATAAAGGTTTTATCTCATAAGGATGATGTATTTGATACTTGGAATTTGTTTTGCCTCAATCGGAATTGCATAATGAAATTTATTATAGTAGTATGAATTGTTTAAGCTCTTAGTTGTATGAATTGCGGTGATTTAATATGTTGATTCTGTTCTCACGCAATGATGGTAACTAATGTATATTCTGTTTTAGGTAAACTGATTTTATTTTCAGTTTATGGTCGGTCTGCTCGAATTGAAACTTCTAAGATTAACCTAAGTAGTTGATTTTTATGCAACTTTTAT
The DNA here is from genome assembly GCA_021015155.1 of Magnolia officinalis. Taxonomy (NCBI): domain Eukaryota; kingdom Viridiplantae; phylum Streptophyta; class Magnoliopsida; order Magnoliales; family Magnoliaceae; genus Magnolia; species Magnolia officinalis. The sequence continues at coordinate 11,351 of JAJHSJ010000016.1, read as the reverse complement.
GATCCTGCCCTACTGAACTGTGTAATGTTAAATTTTGATCTGGAGTGAAGATTAGGAAAATAGAGAAAGATCTGTTATGTGTTGTTTTTTTAGGAGCATGCACTTCCTGTATCCCACTTCCTCTGCTAGCAGAAACTGATCCTCATTGGCATAATGAAATTTATTATAGTAGTATGAATTGTTTAAGCTCTTAGTTGTATGAATTGCGGTGATTTAATATGTTGATTCTGTTCTCACGCAACGATGGTAACTAATGTATATTCTGTTTTAGGTAAACTGATTTTATTTTCAGTTTATGGTCGGTCTGCTCGAATTGAAACTTTTAAGATTAACCTAAGTAGTTGATTTTTATGCAACTTTTATGATCCTGCCCTACTGAACTGTGTAATGTTAAATTTTGATCTGGAGTGCAGATTAGGAAAATAGAGAAAGATCTGTTATGTGTTGTTTTTTTAGGAGCATGCACTTCCTGTATCCCACTCCCTCTGCTAGCAGAAACCGATCCTCATTGGAGATGGATGTGATTCATCTTCAATTTAGAGAATTTTACATTTAGTAGCGGTTGTGGATAGCTAGCTGTAGCATGACAGGAGTGGTCTATTTTTAATTAACCTTGTAGATCTTAGATTTATCTGGCTTCCCAGCTGTTTTTTTCCCGGTTTTCTTCCTAGAGCTGTGCCAACTTTCTAGTTGTTGTGCTTTAATTATATATGGATGTGAGTGTGTGCACATGTGCGGGGGTGTGTATGCACACTGCTTTAATTATTGACATTGTCATTTTCTACATCCATTGACGTGGTTTTAATTGATGTCTTGTTTGCATGGTCAATTCGCATGAATAACATGTAGTCCTCCAACGTGGGTCGTCGGTCACATTGATTTTTGTCCCGGGCTTAAAGTTGAAGTGCACACCTAATGAACGCAGTGGATTGCAGCCACATGACATGGTGGACCAAATGGAGCTTGATGCTCTACTTGCCAACCACAGGTGGACTTTGGACAAAACATACCACGTGGAACAAGGTACAATTTGTGGTAGGAAATCAACCAAGACCCCAACCTAAACAGGTTGGGCTTGGGCTTGTAATATAGATCCACTGACAGGCCAAGGTCTAGAACAGACCAATCGGAGGGTCAATTGCCCCAACCTGCTTTTAGCAATTACATGCATATAAAATATCTAAGCTAATCCAAGCTACTCATTAGACAAATTTCATTTCAAGGTTGTTTTAGTGTGATATTTTCCATTTACAACACCATTGTATGAATCATGTAAATCAACTTAGCGTTGTAGGCGTTGGGGTGTGAGGTTCCACTTTCTTTGGCCCCCTTTCTATATTATTCAAAAACACAAGCAATAGGAATCATAAAACATCTAAGCTTTGTGCGGCCATTATGTTGTATGTTTGACGTTTGATCCGTCAATCATGTGGTAAGTTCACTGTATGTACAAAAGATCTCCCAACAAAACACTGAGATGGACACGCCATTGGAAACAATGTAGAATTACACCTAAACCTGTTGCACATGAAGATGGTATTTGAGGTTCTATCTTTTAGAGAGAGTTGAGATTAGGTGATGTGGCTGATCAACAATCTCATACAATGTTTCTCACCTTGTATGGTGGATAGATGACAAATAAAATCTTCACCTAGGATTGAATAGTTTGTTACGTCATCGCATATTAGGGATGTCAATGTGATAGTTCTATCTAGATACTTCTACATGCATGCTCCTAACAATTAGATGGAGAAAAGGTCCAGACTGAAATGCCTTGGTGGACACTTCCCAATTACACAATTATCTTAGAGTGGTTTAGGACTTCTGGGCTTTGCTACAATCTTTGCTTCAAAAAGTTTCAGAGTGTCCTTATTTATTTATTTTTTTCATTCCATCGCCACTACCAAAGTGCATGAAGACAATGAATGGCGTATGAAATAATTAAATCTTTTAAACTTTGCTTGCTATTTATTGACTTTGAATTAGGTTACAAACAGGCCAGATTGGCATGTGGGTTCAAGTCCCGACCTGATGGGATGGGTTTAATATAAACCCACTGACGGGCCTAGCTTTGATATAAAATGTGTTGGCCTTAGGCCTAGGTCAAGATTTATGTCAGAAAACCAGGGGATCTGGATGTCCCCATCAACCTGGGGTCGGGTTCTAGACGTCCCCTATCAACCTGGGGCCCACTGTTTGTGACGCCCCGGTCACTGCTTCAATGTGGGCGGGCGCGATGTGGGAGGAGCTGGATGCTTGGGCGAGCTACTGTTGTTGCAGTTGACTATCATCCAAAAGTGAGTCTGAACACGGTCCAAGTTTAACAAACAGTTCTATGAGGTTTTGCATGTCCCCAGTCAATCTGATTTTGGGGTATGTTCCATTTAAATTGAGGTCCGTGACTTGGGCCTTTTGAATTGATGTATATGGTGCGTATAAAATTGGTAGAGTTTTTGGAAATCCTCCAATCTAGGGTCACTGTGGTTCTTGGGCTGGGTGCATTAAGTGATACCACACATTAGACAGATATTCCATTCTGCTGAGAGCGTTTGTGGCCATGTGATAACCCAGAAATACATTATGTACCCCAAATCATATCCATTGCACATCAGTTGGGATTTGAGACAAATGATATTATTTGGCAGAAAGCATCCTGCCAACCTACATCTCTAGTTTCTACATACACCCAAACATATTCTTAATGTCTTTCTATTTAAACGGATACCTCATTTTGTGCTCTATATGTATGAGTCAATATTTATGTAAGGATATGCTAAGTGTTTGTGTGTCATTTATTAGACAATGGGACCTCCAAGCTGTTGCCATATTAAGCAACAATTTTCATGAAAATCATCCCTATCCACTATTCAGTGGCCACACTTTTATTTTGTTATTTATCAATGGCTATAAACTGTTTTATATAGTATGGGTCACTTGATGAGGTGAGAAGATGATGTTCGCACTAGGTGATCCTCATGGTGGGGCCAATCTAATAGGAAGATTGGATTTCACAAGCACTTGACAGGTAGGAAGTTATCTACTGGTACTGGGTGTACCTTAAACTGTGGTCCAGCCGGTTGGACTCGCGACATTCTCTTTTTTAATGTGTACCTTGAATGGAATGCCCCCCCTTGATTTCTTAGGGTCCCACCATGATGTGTATGTGTAATCTGCTCCCACCATTCAATGTGTAATCAAGGCAGTTTAACAAAAAAAAAAAAACAATCTCTTTGATTTTTCACCGAGCCTACCTTGAAGCCCATTCGAGATCCACTCCACTCAGTCTATCTAGATGTGTAAGCCCAGGAAAAAAAATAGCAATTTGACATGTGATTCAGGTAGGCAATCATTGGGAGAGACATCCACCCTTGATTTTTAGAGGACCCACAGTAATGATTATATGATGGCCACTCCAATCATTAGACTTTACACCAAAATTTAAACCTAGGGCCCAAAAGTCAAATTTAAATATGATTCAAATGGGCTACACCAAAGGAAACGATTTGGAGGGTGGGCATTGTCCTAAACATAGTTTCCAATCATGTAGTCCACATGAATCATGGATGGGGCTGATTTTTTAGCCCGCCTAACTTCTAGTGTAAGTAAATAGGAAATAAATGAAAGTGAGCTGCTAATTTGAAATAATCAAACGATAGGGCTTATTTGGAAATAATCAAAAGATATGGCGTTATTTGAAAATAATCAAAGAATGGGATCTATTTAGAAATAAATCAAAAGATAATGCCTATTTTGAAATATTGAAAAGAACTTATTTAGAAATAAATCAAAAGGAGGAGCATTAGTTAGAAATATTCAAAAGATAGGGTGTTATTTGGAAATAATCAAAAGATAGTGTTATTATTCACAAGATAAGGCCCATTGGAAAATAATCAAATATTTAGAAATAATAAAAAGATAAAGCATTATTTGTAAATAATCAAAACATTATAATTTAGAAATATTTAAAAATAGTAGTTTGGAAATTTTTTAAATAGATATTTAGAATTGCCAAGATACTTTTAAGTAATATAAAATATGGGAAAAAATGAAAGGTAAGGTGCTAATTCAAGACGTTATTTGGAAATAATTAAAAGATAGGGCGTTATTTGGAAACAATCAAAAGATAGGGTGTTATTTGGAAATCCAAATTGAGTTTTATTTGGAAATAATTTTTTAATATTAGCCATTTTGGAAATATTCAAAAGAGCTTATTTAGAAATAAATCAAAAGGCAGAGATTAGTTAGAAATATTCAAAAGATAGGACTTTATTTGTAAATAATTAAAAGATAGGGCGTTATTTGTGAATAATCAAAAGATTGGGCGTTATTTGTAAATAATCAAACGATTGGGCATATTTAGAAATATTCAAAAAATAGGGTTTGTTTGAAAATATTCAAAAGATCCTATTTAGAAATAAATCAAAAGGCGGAGAGTTAGTTAGAAATATTCAAAAGATAGTGCTATTTAGAAATATTCAAAATTAGGGTTTGTTTGAAAATATTCAAAAGATCTGTAAGCAGAGAGTTAGTTAGAAATATTCAAAAGATAGGGTGTAATTTGGCATTTTTTGTAAATGATTGGCATTTTTTGTAAATAATCAAAAGATTGAGCATATTTAGAAATATGCAAATGATCTTATTTAGAAATAAATCAAAAGGTGAGTTAGTTAGAAATATTTAGAGTAATATAAAAAATAGAAAATAAATGAAAAGTAAGGTGTTAATTTGAAATATTATCTAGAAATAATTAAAAGATGGGGGTAGTATTTAGAATTAAGCAAATTTTAAGAAAATATTTAGAAATATTATAAAGGAAGAGTTTATTTAGAAGTATTGAAAAGATTGGGCTTATTTGAAAATATTTAAAAATAGGATGTTATTTGGAAACAAATAAAAAAAAAGTTGAGGTACAATTTAAATATAGGGAAATATAGGTGTTATTTGAAAATAAATTAGAAGATAGGGGTACTATTTATAAATATTCAAAAGATTGGCATTATTTAGAAATAATCAAAAGATAGGGTGTTATTTTGAAATAATCAAATGATAGGGCATTATTTGGAAATAATCAAAAGATTGTGCTTTGTTTGTAAATAATCAAAACATTGGGCATTATTTAGAAATTTGGAAATATTTAAAAAATAATATTTAGAATTATCAAGATACTTTTTAGTAATATAAAAATAGTTAATAAATTAAAGGTAAGCTGCTAATTTGAAATATTCAAAATATAAAGCACTATTTGGAAATAATCAAAAGAGGCATTATTTGGAAATAATCAAAAGATGGGGCGTTATTTGGAATAGTTAAAAAAATATTTACAAATAGGGTTTGGTTTGGAAATATTTAAGAAATATATCTTTAGAATTATCAAGATACTTTAGTAATATAAAAAATAGGAAATAAATGATAGGTAAGGTGCTAATTTGAAAGATTCAAAAGATAGTGTTATTTGGAAATAATCAAACGATTGGGCTTTATTTGAAAATAATCAAAATATTGGGCATTATTTAGAAATAAATCAAAAGATAGTGCTTATTTTGAAATATTCAAAAGAGCTTATTTAGAAATAAATCAAAAAGGCGGAGCGTTAGTTAGAAATATTCGAAAGATAGGTCGTTATTTATAAATAATCAAAAGATTAGGCATTATTTAGAAATATTTAAAAGAAAGGACATTATTTGTAAATAATCAAAAGGTAGGGCGTTATTTGTAAATAATCAATTGAGCATTATTTAGAAATATTAAAAAATAAGATATTTTTGAAAATATTTAAAATATAGATATTTAGAATTATCTAGATACTTTTTAATAATATAAAAAATAGGAAATAAATGAAAGGTAAGGTACTAATTTGAAATATTCAAAAGATAAGGAGGCATCTAGAAATAATTAAAAGATAAGGGTACTATTTAGAATTTAGGAAAAGATGTGGAAATATTTAGAAATATTATAAAGGTAAAGCTTATGTGGAAGTATTGAACAAATTAGGCCTATTTGAAAATATTTAAAAATAAGGTGTTATTTGGAAACAAATCAAAAAATTTAAGGTGTAATTTAAATATAGGGAAATATATATGTTATTTGGAAACAAATCAAAAGATAGGGGGTACTATTTAGAAATATTTAAAAGATTCACATTATTTAGAAATAAATCAAAAGGTAGAGCTTAGTTAAAAATAATCAAAATACGGGGTGTTATTTTGAAATAATCAAAATATTGGGAGTTATTTAGCAATATTCAAAAATAAGGTATTGTTTGGAAATATTTAAAAGATAGATATTTAGAATTAATTTAAAAGATAAGATACTTTTTAGTTATATAAAAAATAAGGTACTAATTTGAAATATTCAAAAGATAGGGAACTATTTAGAAATATTATAAATTTCTAAATGTAGAGCTTATTTGAAGGTATTGAAAAAATTGGGCCTATTTAGAAATATTTAAAATAAGGTGTTATTTGGAAATAAATCAAAAAGTTTAAGGTATAATTTAAATATAGGAATATAATAATACCAAATATAGGTGTTATTAGGAAATAAATCAAAAGATAGATGTACTATTTAGAAATATTCAAAGAATCAAAAGATAGGGCGTTATTTGGAAAAATAATCAAGAGATTGGGCTTATTTGGAAATAATCAAAAGATCGGGTGTTATTTGAAAATAATAAAAAAAATTGGGCATTATTTGAAAATATTAAAAAAGATTAGGTACTATTTAGAAATAAATCAAAAGATAATGACTATTTTGAAATATCCAAAAAATTAGCATTATTTAGAATAAATCAAATGGTGAAGCATTAGTTAGAAATATTAAAAGACAGGGTGTTATTTAGAAATATTTTAGAATCAAGATAAAATTTAGAATCAAGATACTTTTTAGTAATATAAAAAATAGTAAATAAATGAAATATAAGGTGCTAATTTGAAATAATAAAAATAAGGACCGTTTAGAAATAATTAAAAGATAGGGGTACTATTTAGAATTAAGCAAAAGATAGTGAAATATTTAGAGATATTATAAAGGTAGAGCTTATTTGGAAGTATTGAAAATATTGAGCCAATTTGAAAATATTGAGCCAATTTGAAAATATTTAAAAAATAGGGAAACAAATAAAAAATGTTAAAGTATAATTAAATATAAGGAAATATAAGTTTATTTGGAAATAAATCAAAGATAGGTTCGAGTATCCATAGGTGGTGAAATCCCACTACGGCATGAGTGTGTGGGAGTGTGTGTGCGTGTGTAAATTAAAAAAAAAAAAATAAAATATCAAAAGATAGGGGTACTATTAGTAATATTCAAAAGATTGGCATTATTTAGAAATAAATCAAATGGTAGAGCTTAGTTAGGAATAATCAAAAGTGTTATTTTGAAATATTCAAAAGATTGGAAGTTATTTAGAAATATTCAAAAATAGGATATTGTTTGGAAATATTTAAAAGATGGATATTTAGAATTAATCTAAAAGATAAGATACTTTTTAATTATATAAAAAATTTGAAATAAATGAAAGATAAGGTGCTAATTTGAAATATTCAAAAGATAAGGTCTATCTTTAAATAATTAAAAGATAGGGGTACTATTTAGAAATAAGCAAACGATAGGAAACTATTTAGAAATATTATAAATTTATAAAGGTAGAGCTTATTTGGAAGTATTGAAAAAATTAGGCCTATTGGAAATATTTAAAAAGTAGTGTGTTATTTGGAAACAAATAAAAATAAGGATATAATAATACCAAATATAGGTGTTATTTGAAAATAAATCGAAAGATAAGGGTATTATTTAGAAATATTTATTTGTTAACAAATGAAAGGCTGCTAAGTACTGGGAGCATATTCTCCCATATTCGACCTGCATGTTTGGCATATTTGATGAGTGAGCTGGCTTTTTTTTCTTTCTTTCTCCATTCAATGCTTGCCTTATGAAATCTAAAATTTTCTTTTAATTCATACATCAATTGGGTGGGCACATTCATTAATCACAATGTGAGACTCATGCCTGATTTGAGCGTTTCACTCAAAATTAGGTTAAGAGCTACAGAATCTCAAAACAAATGAATGTAATTCTAACCGTCAATTTAATATAACCCAATGTAGTATTGTTCACCCAATCTGATTTTTCAGTGACTTAGAGAACAATGAGTTATGTAAGTGCAATGTTGAAGTGCCTGTGTATCAAGCATCATTGTCTACCAAAGCATCAAATAGATGCTCATTATGCTGCCTAAGTTTCTATCGGAGATGAAGTAATTATTTGATACTCTGGAATTTGTGGTTCTTGAGACCCAACCAATCCCCACCAAGTCCCGTATGATGTGTGCTGGTGTAACATCTTTCCATGAAATCTACTGTTCATAAGCATGAGACTTTGAGTCATTGAAGACCTGCTGTTGATCACCGTGTTGTGGTTGTTCGTCAGTTCAAATCTCACCCACAACAAGTCTTTAGATACTTGAATTTTATTTACAAAAAGTAACTAATCATTTTTCTCAAATAGTATTTTCTCTTCTTATAAACAGCACTAGAAAAAAGTGGGGATTGGTTGCCATTATGAAAAAACATTCCTCGCTTCCTCTGTAAATTCTGTAGCTGGACCCTTTTCCTCCGTGTCTTTTCAGTTGCTTTCTCTCCCTTATTCTCCCTCCACATGCATTGTTGCACCTGTCGTAACTGTACCTGTAGTATTTTTATATACAAACAAATGGGTGGTATAGAGTTCTTGAAGAAGGACGACTGCTACTGAGCTTTGGCAATTCTCCTAAGTGTCTTTTTTTTTAGCTGCTGAGGGATTTCTAAGTGCCAGCGTATGATTCATCACACTCAACCAGAGTAGCAAAGCTTTTCTCTTGGAATTTATCATGGCCCTGTGGACCCCACACTGAATGGGATGCAGTGCTTTACACCCCTAACTTGTAACATCTCGAAAATCGAGGGTCGAGCATAAACTCAACTCCCGAGTTCCAGAACATCACTTATGCAACAAAATGAATGATGATTGAATGTTGACTGTATTCGTGCATTGAACATGAGTGAGATTAAGCCAAAACAGCATATCATACTCCAGAGACAATTAAATTGCAAGCGGAAGACTTATAGATATATATAATAATAAAACAGTGGTGAGTCTCCAGAGTGTGATAAAGTTACCAGGTTGGTTAATTACAAGTACAGTTCTAAAATATACCTAATGTGAGGAAGTGTAATGTCTCCTATCCCAAATACCATAGCCCCGTCAATGCAATACCAGGTCTTCATAGACCTGCCAGAGAGATACAGATAGGAGAACTCCTCCTCATCATCATAGAAGTAGTCCGGCTCTGCTTCATAAGCATCGCCATCACCTGAAACTCAACAAATCTGGTTGGTGTTGCAAACACCGTCCCGTAACGTGGGAGTGAGTGATCAACTCAGTGGAACAGTAAACATAGGTTAACATGTTATCAATTCAGTCAAGCAGTAATGATAAAAAACAATAAAATCAAACACTCCTAACTACTCTTATTAATGCAAGTATATGAATGCAGTCATGATGTATGCCCTCACCGACATACTCCCTCATGCGACACCATCTTCGTTCGCGGCATGCTTTCTTTCCTCAGTGCTCCACATCTTCCAGGCACATGCAATGCATGATGAGCATGATTACCGAGTTGTTATTAGTCCATTTCAAACAGCATGATTGAGAAACTAAGGTACCTCCCTTGTATCATTCCCAAACATGATCCATTCTAGGGTCGTTAGTCCTAGACAATCTCATACGATGGTGGTTTCTAGGTCACTGCAAGGGCTGTCAGGGCTGTCAGGGCTGTTATGCGGAATCGGTCCCACCACTCCCACATCACCTTATCAATACAGGCTAGCTTATACTCTGTTACTACGGGAAGGCTCGACGCCTCACCGTAGGTTTAGAGTATGCTCGAGGTCACTACACGTGTATACGGTCAGGGCTGTTTACACGGAATCGTTGCACCACTCCCCCATCACCCATCAAGTAGTGTAGGCCGACAGCTCGAATATAGTGTCCTATACCACCATAATCGGCTCACGAGTCTGGTTGCTCACTGGTCACTACAGGGAGGCACGTGGCCCCAGCGTAGGCCGACAGCTCGACCACGGTGTGTCCCATACCACCATGCCTGGCTCATGAGTCTTAACGGATCGAGGTACCATGGTTAACGAAATTCCACTGGTAAGTTTGGTACCCTAGGTTCAAGCAGTAGCGACCAAACATGGTGAACATACATTAGACAAATTGGGTTACATGACGAGCCTGACTAGCTCGAGCGCACAATCAATTGGACGACATGAAGTGCATAAGCACTTCGCGTGGCCTAACCACTGTCGCCAACTAACGTAGACTCTCAGGTTCGTCAAACACATTTACGTGGCGACATGAAACTCAACCACGATCTCAAGTCTAGTACCGACTGTCTGGACTATAGACATAGTCCCAAACTCAATCAAACCTTATTCGTAGCATGTGGAGTAAAGCATGATTAACTAAGTAATTCAAGCATGTAAGTAAGTATGTCATAAATCATGTTATAAAGCATGTTGTAGAGCATGTTATAAAGCACTACTTAAATAGGAATACAAACGCATATATTTCACAAGCGGTTTAAGTAAACAACCTCATGGAGTAAATTATACATGTCTCTAAGGTAGTTGAGAATCCTATCTCAACACCCTCCTAAGGCATCAACATCCAAACACTTACTCACTCAAGCATTTTCACAAACACTTAACATACACTATTTCAACATACTTAGTGTATGTTAGCAAACATGTATTAGGGTGAGTCCTTTCGCCAAGCAAATATTTTACGCACATATATATATTTATACAACAAATAATCATGGCAAACACATCTTTAAAATACACATGTATACAGTACTTTCTACAATACAGTGTTTCTACATACATAGTGTATATTAGTAAAACATGTATTGGGGCGAATCCATTCGCCAAAATAGTATTTTATCCATATATCGTATTTCATTAAACAAATATCATGTCAAACACATTCCAAAAAATATACGTATACGGTATTTTCTACGAATACTAGAATATGTAAAATTCCATAATTTACATCTTTAATCGAAACAGAAATCGGAAGCACTTTGTACATGTGCAATTGCATGCAGATCATGAATCTATCATTATCTACATTGAAAGCGCTGAAAAACCATAACCTATACACCTAAAGTCCGCACCTCTTGTCGTAGAATCGTAACGGAGACGATAGGTTTGCTAAGCTTCGTATACGGCGATTCGGCAACCTATATGATGAAATAGGTTAGCTATTTCATAACCTACAACTCTTAAACCCCAAATCAGTTTAAG
>JAJHSJ010000015.1:63669963-63719664 GCA_021015155.1 Magnolia officinalis | reverse complement strand
CTCTCTCTCTCTCTCTCTCTCTCTCCATGGCGTCTGCTGTTGCTGGTGATGATGATTTCACCGTAACGGTGAAAATGAAGGAGAAGGTGGCAGCAGTTATGCCATTGCAAGACCATTTGCTGCCCCTCTCCAACCTCGACTTGCTCCTTCCCCCTCTTGACGTAGGCATCTTCTTCTGTTATAAGAAGCCCAGCAGCACAAGCACCACTGAAAAATCAAGCTTCCCTTTCGTGGCCAGCACTCTCAAGAAATCCCTTGCCCAAGCCCTTGTCTCTTACTACGCCTTTTCCAGTGAGTTTATCACCAGCTCCCTTGGTGAGCCTGAGCTCTTCTGCAACAATCGCGGAGTCGACTTCTATGAAGCTTATGCTGACATCGAGCTTCAACATCTCCACCTCTACAACCCAGACGCCACCGTCGAAGGGAAGCTCGTCCCCAAGAAGAAAGAGGGGGTGTTCTGCGTTCAGGTCAATCTTCTTGACTTTTTTTTTTTTTTTCTTTTTTCTTTTTTTTTTAAATGGTGCTTATGCCCGCATCACTTCCATAGCTTCTTCCCGTTCAAATCATGTCAAATGGTAGGCATTTCATTCCAAAATTTTCCTCTGGCCCACTTTAGTCTTAGATTTGGATGAGTTATGGTCCCATGTACTAAAATGAGGTTGCAGGACGAATGAGCAGTAGTCCTTACAACACGTGGTGTTGTTGCAGGACGAATAAGCAGTAGTCCTTACAACACGTGGTGTTGTTGGGGACGTGGATTTCCTGCTAAACCCTTTTCCACAGAGATCCTGCCCTGTAAACTTAGGTGGGCCCATCATAATGTTTGTTAGAAATCCACTCCGCCCATCCGTTTCCTAAGCTCATTTTAGCACACGGCCAAAAATGAGCCAGCATCCAATACACAAGTGATAGTTAAAATATCCAGGCTAATATTTGTGTTCTCAGTTCATCAAAGTAGCAATGACGTTATGAAACTGTTTGGATGGCATATAAACATCACTTTATACCCCGGGAAGTTTCAACGGTAGGAATTTTTCTACCCACCTTTTCCTTTAATGCAGCCCACTAGAGTCTTGGATCCTGTTCATTTTTAGTCTCAAGTTCTGAAATGAGCTCACAAAAAGGATCTGGCAGGAAGCCCTGGTTTTGGTATTAAGTTTATGCTATACAAACACCAACCCTATGAAACTTAGGTTCGGTTGTAATTGAAGTTTCAGATTGCTTGATATAATTTGAACCTAACCGATACATAAGTTTCTTATAAATTATAATTAAGGGTGGATGTTTGTGTTGAAGGCACGCAAAATTTCAATGCTATTGGGTTTCATTGGTCCACATTGTTTTTATGACTCCAGCTGCTAACAGGATACGTGGGATTTGTCTTTCTCAAATAAATTGTGTGCTATACACCATGACTTTTTAATGAAGTAGTTGTACTATATTTTAATTCATTTGCTCCTTAACTCCTCACCATCCATCCATTTGACAGCTTATTTAGAACACATTCCCAAAAAATCAAGCAGATCCAAATCTAGTCTCGACCACACCACAAGAAACAGTGGTAATTGACCATTAAAAACTTCTTGTGGGCCAAACAAGTTTTGGATCAAGATGATATTTGTGTGATCCCATCATCGGGGTCTTTGTAACCTTATCAACAGGTTGGATGATAAATAAAAATTCACGTGCCCCATAAAGTTTTTAATGGTGGAGATTCAATCATAGCTGTTTCTTATGGTATGGTCCACCTAAGTTTTGGATCTGCTTCGTTTTAAGAATCATGCTATAAAATGAGCTTTCAAAACGGATGGACAGTATAGATGTAAGGAATATACACCACAGTGGGGCCCACAGTTAAGGATCCACTCAAACCGCGCCGGACAGGCTGCGGTAGTAGTTAAATGATGGTGACTCAGACTCTTCCTCAATATTACACATCGGCACATATAAAACTTAGGTTCAGTTGTAATTGAAGTTTCAGATTGCTTGATATAATTTGAACCTAACCGATACATAAGTTTCTTATAAATTATAATTAAGGGTGGATGTTTGTGTTGAAGGCACGCAAAATTTCAATGCTATTGGGTTTCATTGGTCCACATTGTTTTTATGACTCCAGCTGCTAACAGGATACGTGGGATTTGTCTTTCTCAAATAAATTGTGCTATACACCATGACTTTTTAATGAAGTAGTTGTACTATATTTTAATTCATTTGCTCCTTAACTCCTCACCATCCATCCATTTGACAGCTTATTTAGAACACATTCCCAAAAAATAAGCAGATCCAAATCTAGTCTCGACCACACCATAGGAAACAGTGGTAATTGACCATTAAAAACTTATTGTGGGCCAAACAAGTTTTGGATCAAGATGATATTTGTGTGATCCCATCATCCGGGTCTTTGTGACCTTATCAATAGGTTGGATGATAAATAAAAATTCACGTGCCCCATAAAGTTTTTAATGGTGGAGATTCAATCACAGCTGTTTCTTATGGTATGGTCCACCTAAGTTTTGGATCTGCTTCGTTTTAAGAATCATGCTATAAAATGAGCTTTCAAAACGGATGGACAGTGTAGATGTAAGGAATATACACCACAGTGGGGCCTACAGTTAAGGATCCACTCAAACCGCGCCGGACAGGCTGTGGTAGTAGTTAAATGATGGTGACTCAGACTCTTCCTCAATATTACACATCGGCACATATAAAACTTAGGTTCGGTTGTAATTGAAGTTTCAGATTGCTTGATATAATTTGAACCTAACCGATACATAAGTTTCTTATAAATTATAATTAAGGGTGGATGTTTGTGTTGAAGGCACGCAAAATTTCAATGCTATTGGGTTTCATTGGTCCACATTGTTTTTATGACTCCAGCTGCTAACAGGATACGTGGGATTTGTCTTTCTCAAATAAATTGTGCTATACACCATGACTTTTTAATGAAGTAGTTGTACTATATTTTAATTCATTTGCTCCTTAACTCCTCACCATCCATCCATTTGACAGCTTATTTAGAACACATTCCCAAAAAATAAGCAGATCCAAATCTAGTCTCGACCACACCACAGGAAACGGTGGTAATTGACTATTAAAATTAAACTTCTTGTGGGCCAAACAAGTTTTGGATCAAGATGATATTTGTGTGATCCCATCATCCGGGTCTTTGTGACCTTATCAATAGGTTGGATGATAAATAAAAATTCACGTGACCCATAAAGTTTTTAATGGTGGAGATTCAATCACAGCTGTTTCTTATGGTATGGTCCACCTAAGTTTTGGATCTGCTTCGTTTTAAGAATCATGCTATAAAATGAGCTTTCAAAACGGATGGACAGTGTAGATGTAAGGAATATACACCACAGTGGGGCCCACAGTTAAGGATCCACTCAAACCGCGCCGGACAGGCTGCGGTAGTAGTTAAATGATGGTGACTCAGACTCTTCCTCAATATTACACATCGGCACACATAAGCCTATCCAGGCCATCCAAATTATGGGGTACATAACGGGCGGATCACAACTCGAAATTCACATAGACCGAGCGTTCCATCAGATACTCTGCCTCATATTTACCTTGGAACCCAAAAATCATGATTATCCAACAGTTGGGATGGTAGGTCTACCATTAGTTTTGTGTAGGGCTATCCTTGGTGCAAAGACCATCCAATATTCATAGTGTGAATATTGACATTGAAGTTGCCATATCACGTGATATAGATTTTTAGTTTTTATAATTTTAAATTCGGTTGTCCGTTGAATAAGCCAGATTTGTAAATCAGGAAGCGGTTTGTGACACCCGGCTCCATAGCTCAACTGGAAGACCGAGCGGAGATACCTCCTTTCAACACTCGAGGTCTTGGCATCGATCGGCGGGGTGGCAATCTTAAGAGTGTAAGGGCCCGTTTGGCCGGTCGGATTGGAAGGGATTGGATGGTATTGAAAGGGATTTGAAGTTAAATCCAGGGATTGGCCGGGCGTGCCAAACAGAGACGGTGATCCGATCCCAATCCCATGGATCTGGAGACAATCCACTGACAACACCATCATTACATTTAGGGCCAGTTTGGCCAGGCAAGGTGGATTGTATTAGGTTGTATTAGGGTGGATTGGATGGAGCAATCCCGGGATTTGGCCGGGCGTGCCAAACGGGCAGAAGTTGGGTATAGCAATCCCATGGGATTGCCAGCAATCCACCGACATCACCATCAATCCCTCCTAATCCAACCCAATCCCTCCTAATCCAACCCAATCCCTCCTAATCCCATCTATTTTACCTGGGACATGTTTGGTTAGACGGAGCAATCCCAGGATTTGGCCGGTGTAATCCCGGGATGAGCCAAACATACTCGGTGGTGAGTTCCCTGGATATAGCAATCCCATTGGATTGGCACCAATCCACAATCCAATCCCATGGGATTGGCCCGTCCAAACACACCCTTAAATCTCATCCAATCCATCCTAATACGTTCAAATTTGCCTAGGTTGTGTTTGGTATAATGGATTGGAAGGCACGGGAGGGTGTGATCCCGGGATTGGCCGGGCATGCCAAACAGACTACCTATAGCAATCCAGGATATAGCAATCCCATGGATCTCAAGACAATTCACTGACAACGCCATTATTACCTATAAATTCACGCCATCCACCCTAATACCATTCAATCCCTTCCACTCCACGTGGCCAAACGGGCCCTAAACGCTGGTGTACCACACACCTGCTAATTAACTGCTGTACGGTGATGTATTAATTATATGTATACTGTTTATCTATTTTTATAGATAATTTTAGAGAATTATTCAAAAAAATGAACCACATCTAAAGATAACATGGACCACGCTACAAATAGCAGCGGAGCTGTTAAACAATTTGTAAGGCCCACCATAACATCTATTTTCCATCTAATCTCTTTATAAGGTTACAAAGCCCTAAATGAAGAGGAAAATGGATGGACGGTTTGGATATAACAAGTACCTCACAATCAGACCTACCTACTTAACTTGTTGACACAGCAGTGTACAACGGCTACGTAGCTAGTGTAAGGTACACCACCCAATCCTCTTCCTATGAATCATGGCCACGTGGAGTTAAAAAAGGACACCCTAGGTGTAAGTACATACGCCAGAGTTTTCCTTTTCCACCTGTCTTTTTGGCTCGTGCACCACGCCACCACCAATGTTACTGGTAGTGTGACGTCTCCAAGTTCTTTAAGTCCCATCAAGAGGCATATGTTAGCGGATGCAGATTGGCTGGTTTACACACAGTGGCTATATAGCTTGTTTATATACGTGTCCTGCGGAGACAAGCGCAGTAAGTCGTGCTAACGGTTCAAAGGAGATCAAAGTTACATGGCCCCATGATGATGTATTTATTATATCCATACCATTCATTCATTTTTCGAAATCATTCTATAGCATTATCCAAAATCATATCCAAAGTTCAAATGGACCACACCAAAAATTACAGTAGAGATAATGATTTTCACCGTTAAAAAATTCGCGGGGCCCACCATAACGTTTACTTTCCATCTAATTTGTTCAAAAGATAAAAAATACCTGGATGAAGAGGAAAAACGAATTTCATATTGTTCCGAAACTTCTTTGATCCCCAAAAGGGTTTCAATGGTAGACGTTCAATCCCCCACTTCTTTTTGAAGTGTAGTCCACTTTATATTTAGATCTGTCTTATTTTTCATCTCAAGACTTAAGATGACCTCACAAAATGAATGGACAGTTTGGATATAACACATACCTCATGATGTGACCCACAGAACTTCCTCATGTCAATACACCAGGTATATAGCTGGTGTGAGGTACACCAGCCAATCCGCTTCCATCCCAACCGTCCGTACATTTAAAGAGAAGCAATTGCCGTATTAACTTAAAATGGGATAATTTAGGAAACAAAATTTTTTGTTTAATAACAAATTCACGGAGCCCATTCAACGTTCACCATTAAGCCAGATTCCTATCACGGAAAGAATTTAGTGAAAAACCACTTAGCGCTTTCCTTCTTCCGTGGTAACGACGTGTTAACAAACACCACTAAATAGGGAATATTTTCCCAATTCCGTGTTAAGTGCAAAAATTAAGTGTTAACAAACAGGCCCTTAGTCATTCATTGGAAAAATAAGATAGATCTAGGGGAGATGGATTGGCTACTCCCCCTAACACCAGCCCCGTTGCTGGTGGTCGGTGCTCTATGGGCCCCACCATGATATATGTGTTACATACAATCCGTTCATCCATTTTTACATAGCAGTTTAAGACTTTATACAAAAAAAAATGATGGGGATACAAATCTTAGGTGGACTTGATAAAAAAATGACTGGAAAAAAAATAATGATTGCATATCCACCATTAAAATCCTCCTAAGGCCCACTGTTCTGTTTATTTGACATTCAATTTGTTGATTAGGTAGTAAAGACCCAGACGAAGGGAAACAGTAAAGATCGGCTTGATCCAAAACTTTTATGGTCCCAAAACGTTTTTAATGATCAGCATTCATTCAACACTGTTTCCTGTAGAGTGGTCCACTTGAGACTGAGATATACCTCATTTTTTCTTTCATACCATAACATGATCTATAAAGATATATAAATGGAATGGATGAAACACTTAAATCACGGTGGACCCACATAGCACTGACCATCAGCCAATGCCTGGTGGCAGGGGGAGTAGCCAATCCGTTTCCAAATCCAAGTATCAAGTGGACCACAGCACAACGTCGTGTGGATTAGACGTCTACCGTTGAAATCATTTTGGGGGTAACAGAAATTTTGTATCAATAAGATAATTATTTTTGCTCTTCATCGAGGTATGTGTCCTTATAAACAGATTGGATGTAAAGTAAATGTTATGGCGAGTCCTATAAGCGATTCAACGGTGAGAATCATTGTCCCACTGCTATTTGTGGTGTGGTCCACTTGAGCTTTAGATATGACTCATTTTATAAGCTAATGATCTAAATTAATCTAGCCAAACGGGGTGGATGTAGTAAATACATCATTGTGTGGCCTGTGTAACTTTGATTTACTTTGAACCGTTCGTACAACTCTGAGCTCGAGGAGTCACGACACGTATCCACACCACCAGCTATATTTGTCTGGCTGGTACACCAGCCAATCCGCTTCTGTTATATCCCAACCGTTATTCCATTTGGCGAGCTCGTTGTAAGACTTACCCAAAAAAAATAAAAATGAGACAGATTCAGAGATAAAGTTGACAAAACTGCAAAAGTCAGTGAGGGATTGAACCGTCTACCATCCAAACTCCTTTGGGTCGCAGAAGCCTTGGATTAATATTATATTTGTTTATTTTCATCATCCATGTATGTGTGATTTTATGAATAGATTGGATGGAAAATAAATGTTATAGTGGCCTATGAATGTTTTAACGATTAAAATCATTGTCCCACTTTTATTTGTGGTGTGGTCCAGTTAAGCTTTAGATAGGAATCATTTTTAGGTTCATACTCTTAAATGATCTCGCAAAATGAACAAACAGTGTAGATATAATAAATACATCATTTTGTGGGCTACGTAACTTTGATTTACTTTGAACCGTTGGTACAACTCGGAGCTCGTCTTCAAAGTTGTACACCAGCCAATCCGCTTCCTTGTTTGTGAAGTTTCACGTGCCCCTCACTTTTTCCCGCCAGTCTCAGGTTTGCCAATTCTTCAGATGCACACCACTGAAATCAGTGAACACTTTAACGAGTAAACTGGCCTGACCTCCATGTAGCATTCCAGCTTTTGGATAGACAGGATTTCAAATACGAATGTCGCATTGGCAGGGAAGAAGAATTCAAAATTTCTCAGACAATACTTGTATATGATTGTTCCACCTTTATTTGGCGAAATGATCAACTAGTTGATGCAATTTGTTTGGGAGTTTAGTATAAATGAAAATGGTAGAATCCAACATGAAGATCGCCACAATTGTATGTTGAGTTAGACTATTGGTTTTCCATTGATGATTTCAACGGTGAGTACACACCTGATGAGTAGACTAGACTGGCCCGATTTTTGTTTTAGATGAACTTTATATTCGGTTTTTTACTAGTCGTGTCCTAACAGAAGTGCCACATTGGCCGGAAGCTTCTTCTTTTAAAAAAAAAAAAAAAATTATTAATGAACAGGAAAAGTTACCAGAGGCACAACACAATGTATGATGATGATCATTATAGGTGGGTGGTTTGGACAGGCAACGGAGTTCAAGTGCGGTGGGGTGGTTGTGGCATGCTCATTCGACCACCGTGTAGCTGATGCGTACTCAATGAACATGTTCTTGGTATCATGGGCAGAGATAGGTCAATCAAAATCAATCTCCACCCCACCATCTTTCCGTCGATCCTTACTCAACCCAAGGCGCCCTGGCTCCTACGATGTCTCCATAGACGACATGTACGTGCCACAGTCATCAATGCCACCTCCAGAAATGAAGAACAAGCTACCGATGATGACAAGATCATAAGCCGCATTTACTATGTGACTGCCCAAGACATCAATGGGCTTCAGGCCCGTGCCAGCTCCGGTGGCTGCAAGAGAAGCAAGCTCGAGTCGCTGAGTGCATGCCTGTGGCAGATTGTCGCGAAAAGTGAGAGAGACAGCATGAAAAGATGCAAGATGGGGATTGTGGTCGATGGACGGACAAGATTGAGTGATGGGGATAGACCCAACAATTGCATGTCAAATTACTTTGGAAACGTGCTGTCGATACCACACGGGGAGGAGATAGCTGAGGAGCTGGCGACGAGGCCATTGAGTTGGGTGGCGGAGTTGGTGCATAAAACGTTGAGGGGGGGAGCAAGCAAGGAGCATTTCTTGGGATTAATAGACTGGGTGGAGGCGAGACGGCCACAGCCAGCAATGACGAAGATATATTGCAGGGGTAGAGAAGATGGAGCGGCATTTGTGGTGTCATCGGGGCAGAGATTCCCAGTGGAAAGAGTGGATTTTGGGTGGGGAAAACCAGTGTTTGGATCGTATCATTTCCCGTGGGGGGGATACGCAGGGTATGTGATGCCAATGCCGAGTGCGAGCAGGAAGGGGGATTGGGTGGTCTACATGCACCTGTTCAAAGGGCAGTTAGATCTGCTGGAAGCTGAGGAAGGCCATATCTTTCACCCCTTAACTCCTGAATACCTTAATTTGGCTGCTGCTGCTGCAACTTCCGACGTTTCTTATGCCAGAGAGGAGATTCCAAGTTGTAGCCGTCCCTGCCCTACTACTAGTGCTACTAGTACGAATGTAGAAGGAGGAGGCAAGGTGAAGAGTTTTAGCCTTGCATGATGTGGATTTGTGCGTGGGATGCTTTCCCACCAAGCTTGATTTTTTTTTTTTTTTCTTCTTCTTTTTCTTTTATTTGTCTTCCCTATCTTTTTAACAAATAAAAATTGGTGTTTGTTCTCCCTTCCACTGCAACTCGATTTGAAAATTCACTTAGAAGGACCTAAAATTCAAAAGAAAAGGTGGAGGGCAATATTCTACGTTGACTATTGCTTTGTATCTCTTCCCGAGGAAAAGACTCCAATTCTAAGAAAAAGAAAAAAAAGAAAAACAAACTCTTACGTCTAACCAGCTTCGAAGCTGGACATGAATTAATGTATTATTTGTTGGAACCACGGAATCACATATATGAATCCAGCAGAGTACTTCAATTGTACGACTAAGTTCAAACACAAATAAGCTGAAATTTACATTGAAAATTTCTTGCCGAAAAACAATTACACAACTAAGTTCAAACACAAATAAATTGAATTTTACATGGAAATTTTTTTGCGAAAAAAAACAATGACACAGATCAATAATAATACACTATAAAAGAAAATTACAAGAGATAGAGTTTACCGATTTGAACAAGTCTTGAATATTCCTCACAAGCTAAATTATGCCCTTAAAACTCTTATCAATGAATTTAGAAAACCTAGAACACTTCTCTTAATACCCAAATCACGATTACACCCGATATATATAGCATAATCTTGTATCACAATCGGAATAAAAAATAAATCCAGCACTTGCGCAATTTTGCATGCCCACTCAATGGCACCTTCTATGGGAGTTCGATGGCATCGACGATCTGTTGATGAATCGAGAAAATATCAAAACGATCTAGCAATAAAACATGGATTTTTCAAAATTTTCCAATGGCATTGAGTATCTGTCGATGACATCAACATTTGTTCAATGGCATCGAGTTGGCTGTCAATGGCATCGACAGACCCTATTGTTTATAGATTTGAGACATCAACAACATTATTAGTACCATATTAATGTTAATAAAGACCAAAGAAGAAAGCCTTTGAAATGAAGTTGGACCGAAAGCTAAGTGGGCCACCATGATGTTTGTGAGAAATTCGCTCCAGACCATCGGTTTTTCCATATCACGTTCGGTCATGATGCCAACAATAAGGTAGATCCAAAACTCAAGCAGGTTGTACGACAAGAAAAGTTGGTAGGAAAATGCCTGCCGTTGAAATCTCCCTAGGGTCCACCGTAATGTTATATGTCATTCATCTCGTTCATATGTTCATTCTCACTAGGACGAACTGAAGATACAAAAATATTAACACTAGCTCGAGATCGTATCGGCCAACCAACACTAACACGAATTTGATAAACACTTGCTTAACCACCGACACGAATATATATATGAAATCAATTCATTCTCTCTAAGAGTAACCCTTCGATACCAACCTCGCTATGTATCTATCATATTTCATTTTAAATAACCACTTGCATCCTATCACTTTTCGACCCACTAAAAGCTCCACCAGCTCACATGTGTTTTTCTTGTACAAAAATTTCATCTTATTGTTCATGACCGCCTTCTACTTTTCTGCATCAGGCTCATTAAGAGCTTCCTGAATAGTAGATGGGTCCCCCTCATCTATAATGAGAGCATATGTGATATTAGAGTCGTACCTATATCTTGCCGGTAACTCGCGATCTCTCGCAGTGAATTTCTTCTCACAAGTGACTGCTCCACCTACTCCTGTACCTTTGTTTGCGCATTTGTCTCTGCCTGAGTATCACCTGTGTCAATATGAACGACTACAAACAACCTCCCTAGTTTCTTTGCTCCTGATCATTATTGGGGAATAGAGAGCTTTCGTCGAACCTAATGTCACGACTAGTGATGATTTTCCGTATGACATTGTCATATAACCTGTAACCTTTCACACAAACACCATAGCCAATAAAAATGTACTTTTTGGCTCTATGGTCTAACTTATCTCACTCAACTGACAGTACATGAGAGTAAGCCTCATAACCACACATGTGCAAATCTGAGTAATTAGCCTTATCACTACTCCATACTTTCTCTAGAATCTTGCAGTCAATTGCCATATAAGGGGGCTGATTCACCAAATAGTAGGCCATGTTAATAGCCTCAGTCCATAGGTCCTTGCCCAACCCGACATTACTAATCATGCATCGGACCCTCTCCAAGAGAGTCTGATTAATCCGCTCAGCTACACCGTTTTGCTTGGGTGTATGGTGCATCATGTTGTGCATAATGATCCATTCATCTCTGCAATATGGATTAAATTCATTAGAAGTAAATTCACCACCATTATTAGTCCTTAAAACCGTTATTTTTCGTCATGTCTGTTTTTCCACCATGGCCATCCATTGTTTGAATTTGGTGAAAACTTCGGATTTATATTTCATAAAATAAACCCAAAATTTTCGGAAATAGTTGTTGAATGTATAACAAACCATGACGACCCTCCAGCGGAAACCACGGGCGACGGCTCCCCTACATCATAGTGCACATAATCAAGCACGCCCTTACATACATGTTTACCAGTTTTAAAGAATAACCTAGATTGTTTACCATATATACAATGGTCGTATATATTTAAATCAAAATTCTTTAAAATTAGAATTAAACAATGATCGAAAAGTACCTTCATGCCCCCTCGCTTATGTGGCCCAAACGAGCATGCCGTAAATGTGCAGACATGGAATTTGATACAGTCGTGCAGCTCCACCTATTAAGTGTTCCCTATCAACCTGTAAAGATTATCGTGCCTTTGCGCACTCATAACTACGAGTGCCCCTTTTAAAACTTTAATAACACCATTAAAACCGGTGAACTTGCACCCTATTGCTTCGAGTACACTGAGAGAAATCAAACTCTTCTTCATATCAGGAAAGTGCTTGACCTCAGTTTCATTTGTTAAATCTGCTTCTCATGTTAATAAAGTGCATGCATTAGATTTGGTTTATTATGATGTTTGTGGTCCTATGAGGACAAAAACCTTAGGTGGAGCATTGTATTTTGTCACTTTTGTAGATAATGCATTTAGGAGGGTTTGAGTTTATGCTTTGAAATTCAAGAATGAGATCTTTGGTGTGTTTAAATTGTTTCATGCTATGGTCGAGAGAGAGACAGGTAGATCATTGAAGTGCATCCGCACTGACAATGGTGGTGAATACATTGGTGACTTCCATGAGTATTGTAAGTCCCTGGGTATACAGCATGAACAGACGGTTCCCAAGAACCCCCAACATAATGATATAGCTGAGCGAATGAATCGCACCATTGTTAAGAGAATCAGATGCATGTTATCTCATGCAAAGTTGTCCAAGACGTTCTGGGGAGAAGCAATGCACACGGCGGTGTATTTGATAAACAGGTCATCATTAGCCCCGTTGAATGGAGAAGTACCTGAGAAGGTGTGGACTGGACAGGATCCATCGTACAGTCATCTCAGGGTGTTTGGATGTAAGGTATCCATTCACATACCAAAGGATGAGAGGTTCAAGCTCGATATGAAGATCAGGTAGTGTGTGTTCTTGGGATACGGTGATGAAAAGTTTGATTACAGATTGTGGGATCCGACCGAGAAGAAGCTCGTCAGGAACAGAGATGTGATTTTCTTTGAAGATCAGTGTATAGAGGACATTGGTAAGCCAGAGAATAACCAACCTAGTTCAGGTGAGCTAGAGGACATGGATCCAGTTATTCCTCCCGTGGTGCCTGATGACGGGGGAGTACAGTAAGGTGCAGAGGATGAGGGAGTTCCTACAGAAGATGGACCGGGGGAGCAGCTCCCACTTGATCCACCTGTTAAGCCACAGGTGAGGAGGTCATCTAGTGATAGACAACCGTTCAAGAGGTACTCGTCGTATGAGTCCATTATGCTCAATGATGGGGGAGAGCCAGAAGATTATTCTGAGGCCCTAGCCGACGAGCATAAGGGAGGGTGGTTAAAAGCTATGCAAGAGGAGTTAAAATCCTTGCATAAGAACCACACCTATGATATGATGAAATTGCTTAAGGGCAAGAAAGATTTTAGCAACAAGTGGGTATTCAGAAAGAAGGTTGAGCAGAAGAATTCACAGATGAGGTTCTAGGCCAGACTTGTGATGAAAGGGTTTGGTCAGAGGAAATGTATAAACTTCGAGGATATATTCTCGCCAGTGGTGAAGATGACATCCATACGAGTATTGCTTGGGTTGACGGCTAGCATAGATTTGGAGATAGAGCAGTTAAATGTTAAAACTGTCTTTCTCCATGGTGACCTGGAAGAAGAGATCTACATGCACCAACCAGAGGGGTTCGAAGTCAAGGGTAAAAAGCATATGGTGTGTAGGATGAGGAAGAGCTTGTATGTGCTTAAACAAGCTTCACGACAATTGTATAAGAAGTTCGACTCGTTTATGTTGAAGTATGGGTATGATAAAATGAATTCAGACCATTGTGTGTTCACGCGCAAGTTCTCAGATGGTGATTTCTTAGTTCTGCTGTTATACATTGATGAAATGCTCATCATGGGAAAAGACATCAAGAAGATCGACATGTTGAAACAGGAGTTGGGTAAGTCGTTTGCGATAAAAGACTTGGGCCCGGGTAAACAGATCCTAGGAATGAAGATAACTCGTGACATAAGCAGCAGGAAACTTTAGCTGTCATAAGAGCGATATATTAAGAAAGTCGTAGAGCGGTTTAATATGAATGCAGCGAAGCCGGTCAATACCCCAATGGTCACTTCAGATTGAGTGACACGCAGTGTCTCAAGATGAAGGCAGAGGTGGATGAGATGCAGAAGATACCCTACGCATCAACAATAGAAAGTTTGATATATGCTATGGTATGTACACGCCCAGACATAACATTTGCGGTTGGTGTTGTTAGCCGATATCTTGCCAATCTTGGCAAAGAGCATTGGACAGCGATGAAATGGATACCGTGGTATCTAAGAGGCTCATCTAGGTTGAGCCTATGCTATGGTGACGGAAAACCTGTGTTAGAGGGCTACACAGATGCAGATATGGCAGGTGACATAGATTCTAGGAAGTCTACATCAGGGTTCATGTTCACGTTTGTAGGGAGAGCGGTCTCTTGGCAAAGCAAGATACAAAAGGTCGTAGCGTTGTCAACGACAGAGGCCGAGTATATTGCAGTCACAGAAGCATTTAAAGAGATGCTTTAGATGAAGAAGTTTCTACAGGAACTTAACCTGAAGCAGGAGCAACACGTGGTCTATTGCGATAATCAAAGTACTATACACTTGAGCAAAAATTCAAGTCAGCATTCCAAGTCAAAGCACATAGAGATTCGGTATCATTGGATTAGGGATACTTTGGAACAGAAGGTGTTACAGCTTGAGAAGGTCCACACGGACAATAATGTGTCAAACATGATGACCAAGGCTTTGCTTAAGGGCAAGTTTGAGGTTTGTAGAAACCTGGCTGGCTTGAAGAAGGCGGATCTTTCTTGAGTTGAAAGGGGGGAGATTTGATGGGATTTTCTCCCCAAGCTCGACCATTCGAGAGCCTCACTCGATCGGTCGAGGGCGTTGGTCAACCAGTCGTAGACTGGCTCGACTCAAACTCCAGCGAACTTAGTTAGAATTTTTCTGTGGTGCTCGACCAGTCGAGTGGGCCGCTCAACCGGTCAAGGACTCTACTCGACCAGTTGAGCTTACGCAGATTCATTCCGGATTTTGTGCGGACTGCGTAAATTTTAGGCGTTTTTCACATAGGTGCGGAAAGGGGTTTCCAAATCTATAAATATGGGTACCTAGGACTATTCATGGTCATGCAAGAGGGTTTTCTAAAGCTTTACAAGAGTTTGTTAAAGGGTTTAGGGTTATCAAAGGTGTGAGAGAGAGAGAGAGAAAGAGAGAAAGGAAGCTTGTGGAAGGGAGGTTCTGCTCATAGAGGTGATATATTGTTCACTCGATATCTCTGGCTTCTACGTCCTCGTAATCAGTTAGATCTCTCCGTTTTTATTTTATTCTCTTATTATTTATCCACTCCTGCGTGAGTGAAGAAGGTTTGATCCAAGCGGTGTGTGCTTGTGATCGGTTGTAACGTTCTACTTCATAGTGGATTGTTACTCTAGACGAGGTCCTGTGATTTTTTCCTCTTTGAGGTTTTCCCACGTAAAAATCTTGTGTTGTGTGGTTTGTGCTTTGATGTAATGCCCTGAAAATCGGGGGTTAAGCAGGAGCCCAACTCCCTAGTTCCAACGCATCACTTATGCAACATAGAAAGTGATGATTTAATGTTGTCTGTGTTAGTGCATTTAAACATGAGTGAGATTATACCAAAACAACATATCAACTCAACGGATAGTTAAATTTTACAAGCGGAAGACTGTGATAGACATATATAAAGCATATAAGTGGTAGTGTATCTCCAGAGTATAATCATGTTCCAGGTTAAACTATTACATGTATCATTTCAAATTATAAAACATCAAAAGGTGTAGGTCCGTCTACATCATGAAATCCCTGTAGCCCCGACGATCAAATACGACCTACATGAACCCGCCTGAATACTATATATACGAGAACTCTTCCTCATCGACATCAAAATCAGGCTCCGCTTCATAAGCCGCGCCGTCATCTGCAACTAAGACAAAGTCTGGTTGGTGTTTTAAAACACCGTCCCAGAGTTTGAGTGAGTGATCAACTCAGTGGAGCTATAAGGCAAAGGTTAACATGTTATCAATTCAATCAAGCAGCAATAATAAAGCAGTACAACAATCATATCCTAAGTACTCTTGTTAATGCAAGCGTGATATGTGATAATGATGCATGCCCTCGCCTGCACTCTCTCAGCGACTTCATCTCACGTTCGCGCATGTCATCCTCCCGAAATGTGCGCTTCATCGCCAAAGCACATGCAATGCAGTGCATGATCGTGTTAGCCAATACTTAATTAAGTTTATTCATACAACATGATTGGGAAGTTAAGGTACCTCCCTTATATTATTTTCCAAACAATGATCCATCTAGGGTCGTCAATCCTAGTTAGTCTCATACGATAGGCAGTTCCAGGTCGCTACGGAGAGGCTCGTCACCATCAACGTAGGCCTGGTTTATACTTGAAGTTACTAAGGAGAGGCTCGTCGCCTTAACGTAGTCCTAGTATATACTCGAGGTCACTACGGGCTTTTCACCTGATTGTAGGTCGACAGCTCGAATACAGTGTCCCATACCACCGTATTCGGCTCACGAGTTGGTTTGCTCACTGGACACTATGGGGACGCTCGTCGCCCCAGCGTAGGCCGACAGCTCGACCATGGTGTCCCATACCACCATGCCCGGCTCATGAGTCTTAGCGGATCGAGGTACCAAGGTTAAACGGGCTTTTCACTGGTGAGTTTGGTACCTTAGATTCAAGCAGTAGCGTCCATACATGGTGAACATACATTAGGCCAATTGGGTTACTTGACAAGCTCGACTAGTATGAGTGTACGTTGAATTAGTCGATATGGAGCGCATACGCACTCCTCGTGGCCTAACCACTGTCGGTAATCACCGTACGACTCGGATTCATCGGACGTATCTGTCATGGCTAAAACAGCTTGGCCACCAACAGTGAACCATTACCGATTGCCTGGACTACATCGTATACCCAATCACACTTCAAGCATTAGCATTCACATGTGATAGTCAAAGCCAGCATGTGACAACCAATTTCAGTATCCATCTTGTTTAAGCATTTCAACAAACACGTAGTACACATGTTATCATACATATGTATTCCATACATAAATCACGCAGTAGCAAGATAGAGTACATAAAGGAAACCGTAACTATAGATGAGGGAGTTGAGAATCCTATCTTCACACCCTCATTAAATACATCACATAAAGCATTTTCTCATTCAGGCATTTTATCAAACACTTAGACTACACATATTACATACATGTAATAAGTTAGTTAAAACACATATTATAGTAAATCCTTCCACAAAAGAGTTGCCACGCATACAACAATCATGTATTTGCAATCAATAATCATGACATGCACAAATCATAATTCCACATTCATTAAAACATTGGAATGCACTTGGAATATATGCATAACATATGGGAAACATCGTATCTAAGCAGATGTGATAGCAATCAAGTCAGTCATAAATCATTAACTGACAATGAAAACCTTGAAAATCATAACCTAAATGTTTATAATCCGTAAAACTCGTAACGAACTCAGTTTGAACACTAAGTCCTCGTCTACGGCACAATGACAACCTATAGTATGAAATAGGTTAGCCACATCATCATTTACTCCATTTGAAACCCTAAAATAGATTAGGGTTAGGTTTTCTTATCTAATAACGGAGTTGGTATCACCGGTATAGCGACACAGAAGCAGTAGTTAAGCACGTGGAGTGGCGAGATTGAATCCTGTGAACGATCTCTAACTCTCGCTCTCACTTCTCCACTTTCTCTTTCTTTTCTTTCTTAGAGTTTAGAATTCATATGGAATGAGAGAGGGGTAGGTTAAAGGCCTTATATAGGCTTAGAACTGACGTCAATGGCCCCAAGGCCATGGTATACTTAGGTTATAGCCAAAAGCCATCTGTTTCGGCTCAACGGAGCGCATTCGGAGGCCCCTTTTCTGCATACAGTCTAGAGAAAGTTCCCTGACATTGGATTTATGCCAGACTAAATTTTCAGTCTGATCAGATTTGTGGATCGACCGTGGTGGACCAGTTTCAGTTCAACGGTCGTCGGTACTCGATCAGGGCCATAAGTACACAGACCTGTGTAGGAAATTTTTCCTGATCCGAGGGTGTATTTGGGTCAGATTCTGACGATCTGAAACCTTAAATTTGGACCGCAGGAGAACGACCTAATTGACTTAAATCTGAGTTCATTTTCTAAAGATATTCGCGTTTCTCACACACTTCGCTCTAGGTCCAAGTTGTGCGTTTCTGGATACTATCTAGATCTGATTTGCAAGATGGTTGTCAAGTCCAACAAGATTGTCATAATTGTATAGTTTCGTGGTCATCAGACTTTCAACGTTCGGTCCAGATCCGATGCGGGGTTTCAATGTGCTCCCAAGAGCGACTGGGTTTAGAGGTTGATCCTAGATTTCAGGGTAATATAGCGTTATTGATTCTACAAGTTTTGGGTCTTGCAGATTGTATTTAAAGTGATCTAAGCTAATTTCACAGATAATCTCGTTTAACACTTAGTTAATTCTCTTCTAATTTCTAAAGGATGTGGTCCTGAGTGATTTATGTCTAAGGTGGAACTTGGATCTTTGTACGAATTTTTTCAAGACATTACATTTGATTTATTTCATTGCTTTATTATCCCATAATTTTGGTGTTTTGGGGAGGCTAGATCTTAAGGTTTTTTGTAACGGTCCCCAACAAAGTCCACATCAGGTGGCCTGCATGCAGGCATGACATGCGGCTCCTCTTGTGGTGGAATGTGCTAGACAATCTCAGCAGGAAGGCCATGCAAGTGCATTCAATATATATACTGGTGATCTTCTCTCTGGTAATTATGTCTTCTTCCCTGATAAATCAACAGGTTGGAATTTTTGGTGGGGCTTGAGTTTGCAATGGGAGTCCAATGTTGGATGGCCTTTGTTACCTCATGACTAGCCGTGTATGTTGTGAGATCCAAACCGTCGTTAGATCTCAAATTCACAACCAAAACTCACGCAGAATGGGTTGTTCCTAACAATCCCATTACTAGCCCTAAACTTGTCATTTAAAATGAAAATATGACACAATTGAATTGAACTAACACATTTTTACAATACAAAATAAAGTGTAAACAGGTAAAGAAAATTGTAATCATTATAGTTTTACATTCCAAAATGCCTAATTTTATCGTGATAGCCCTATAAATAAATGATGCATTCAAAATGTAAGTGATGTCACTATACAATTACAAGAGTAAAAGGTTGTGGAGCGGACACATGAATCTAAAACTTCCATACTACACAGACACTTAGAAATTACTTCAAATTAAACTTTCCAAATCATGGGACCTAGTTTTAGATGTATCATCAACCAAAACTACTCTTAATTAATCATTTGACTATTCGATTTGTAGATATTTATTAGATGGTTAAAAGTGAAATTTTTTTAACTCTATTCTCACAAACAAGTGTCCTCGAACCAAGTTGGTATCTCTAAACCAATCTCATTTTAGTACTAGCTCTGACACAGTGGTTTCCACAATTTCATCACTTTAATGCATGGAATTGACCGTGAAATGCATTGAATTGACTGCGAAGTAAAGGGAATTGACCGTGAAATGCACGGAATTGACCGTGAAGTGAAGGGGAATCATCGGAATTGACCGTGAAATGCATGGAATTGACCGTGAAACGAAGGGAATTAACCTTGAAATGCATTGAATTGACCATAAAGTAAAGGGAATTGACCATGAAATGCATGGAATTGACCGTGAAGTTAAGGGGAATCATCGAAATTGATCGTGAAATGCATAGAATTGACAGTGAAATGAAGGGAATTGACCGTGAAATACATTGAATTGACCGTGAAGTAAAGGGAATTGACCGTGAAATGCATGGAATTGACCGTGAAGTGAATTGGAATCGCCAGAATTGACCTTGAAATGAAGGGAATTGATTGTGAAATGCATTGAATTAACCGTGAAGTAAAGGGAATTGATCGTGAAATGTACAGAATTGACCATGAAGTGAAGGGGAATCGCCGGGATTTACCGTGAAATGAAGGGAATTGACCATGAAATGCATTGAATTGACCGTGAAGTAAAGGGAATTGACCGTGAAATGAAGGGGAATCTCCGGAATTAACCGTGAAATGCATGGAATTGACCGTGAAATGAAGGGAATTGATCTTGAAATGCATTGAATTGACCGTGAAGTAAAAGGAATTGACTGTGAAGTTATGGGGAATCGCCGGAATTGACCGTAAAATGCATGAAATTGACTGTGAAATGCACGGAATTGACCGTGAAGTGAAGGGAATTGACCGTGAAATCCATGTTATTGACCGTGAAGTGAAAAGGAATCGCCGAGATTGATCATGAAATGCATGGAATTGATCGCGAAGTAAATGAAATGAATGAAATTAACCACGAACTGATTGAAATTGACCGCGAAGTGAATGAAATGGATTTTCGACCATCAACCCGATGAAATCTTGAAAAATAACTAGGTTGGTTGGCTAAAGTCACTTCTCCTACTCAAAATCATATAGGGTACGTCAAGTAACTAATTTTGGTTTAGAAGATATTCTTGTTAAATGAATAAAGAAGTGGGCTTTAAAATGTAAATGGGCCATAATTGGGTTGTACAGTTGTAATTTCAAAATATATATATATATATATATATATATATATATATATATATATATATATATATATATATATATATATCACCGTGATGGACCTCTTACAGTACCATATTGTAGGCCGTCGCTGAAACTACGCAGAAAGCAAATTAAACACGGCCTCTAGCAGCATGGTTAGCCTTACTGGCCTAGTGATGCATGTAAACGGTCAACCTAAGCAAAAAAAGACAAGAAAATGCTATCCCAAAACCAATTGGATGGATTAATTGCGTGCATGACATGACTTTCTGGGACGTCATTACTTTTGGTTTTTTTTTTTTTTTTTTTTTTTTTTTTTTTTTTTTTTTTTTTTTTTAATCTACTTGTTTATTTTAGACTAGTCCAAATTCACGTGCAGCATGAAGGTTCATGGAAGTACCCACCTGATAAAAGTAGGGGTACGGTCCTTGCATATGTGTGCATTTGAACGTGTCAAGTGGGCAGGAGTCTCTTGTGCGGTTGAAATGTTGGGGTGATTAATTATAGATGAAGATGGTATTCTTCATGTAAAGCAGATAATAGCATCTACGTAGATGAGTTGGTGAAGGGATGATGAGAGAGAGGATGAGGCGTGTCATGTTTATAAATTTGGACCATATAATATTGTAATCAAGGGAAATTGGTGCTGGTGTTGACTCCGCCGTTTGCGTTTGAAAGATATTTTGATGAAAGTTTCCAAGAAAAACAAATTGACATTCATCGATACAGATTAATTAATAGATTTATTTTCTTCTTTATTATCTCTTACTTTGTTTCTTTCTAAACCGGATGCTATAGTTTGAACTTTTAATATGATCGTTTGGCATTCCTGACTTCCACACCCACAGCAAGCTCCTGTAGTTGGAAGTTATCCGATATACCCACAGATATTCCTGTAAGAAATCTACTCCATCCTTAATTCTCAAGTTGAACTAAAAAAAATAGGAGGATTCAAAACTCAGATGAGCCACGTCACAGCATATGGGAAAAATGAAAACGGAAATGTCCACCTTTAAAACATTTTTAGAGCCAACCATGATGCTTAAATGCATTTCCAACCGTTCATAAGTTTATGACCACTGGGATAAACTGTAGTCACAAATATTATCCTTATCCAAAACTTATGGGGCCATAAGTTTCAGATGGTGGGTGACCCACTGTTGAACGGCTTAAATTGAAGGACCTTGTTTTTATATAAGAATGGATAACGTAGAAGAACAATTAATGACCTGGACTACCAAAACAATGCGGTTTAATTAATGTATAGGAACGTGGGGAAAGGGTAGAGACATTTCTCTTCCCCTGTAAATCTAACTTTCGTGTACGCCAGCTGTGACAGACGTCTTTGAAGAGATCTTTGGCAGGAAATGTCAGTGCTTTCAGTTTCTCTCCAAGGTCTATGGGCAGTGTGTGGCGACTTCAATGCTGTAACTAGAGCTGACTAACAGAGAAGTAGAAGGCCCCTGGACACCCTCAGCTCAGAGGATTTCACAGACGCAATCAACAATGCCAATCTCTTAAATGAGGCCTTTACGGGCCCCCGCTTCACTTGGTGCAACAATCAAGCCGGGTCGTCAAGAGTCTGGGCTAGACTCGATAGAGTTATTATCAATGATGTGTGGAGCTCCTCTCTCCCCTCTGTTTTTGTGGAACATTTAGCCCGCCTCAACTCCGATCACGCCCCGCTTTTGCTGGCTTTCCCTCTCTAGTCTTCTTCGGCTCCCAAGTTGTTCAGGTTCCACGAATGTGGACCCATCATGACAGTTTTCTATAGGTGATCAGGCTAGCGTGGTCCTCGATTGACGCATCCCATCTGATGGGTAACATCCTGCTTAAACTGAAGGCTGCTAAAAGTACCCTTAGAGCATGGAATAAAGACGTTTTTGGTAATATCTTCACCCTCATCAAGACTGCCGAGCACAACCTGATTGAGCTGGAGAATCAGTTGCAAACCGCCCCTTCTCAGGACAGTCTGAACAGAGGCCAACAACCCCTTCTGCGTGCAGCAACAGAAAAACTCAGGAGACTCGAGCTGATAGGAGAAATATTCTGGAAGCAGAAAGCCAGAGCCCATTGGCTTGTGGAGGGGGACAAAAACACTAAGCTTTTCCACTCTTCAGTTATGGAGAGGCATCGCAGATCTTCCATCAGATTCATAGAGCTAGTTGACAGTCGTAGACTGGAGGATCTATCAGATATCAAATCAGCTGCGGTCTCCCATTTTGTCGAGCTGTTCTCCGCAGCTCACCCAGTCCCCGACCCAGCGCTGATAGATCTCGTCCCCTGCTCTCTAACGCAGGAGCAGAATGTTTGTTTGATGGCCCCGCCTACTCTCCAGGAAGTTCAGCAGGCCGTGAAGACTATTCCCACTGATGGAGCTCCCGGGCTAGATGGCTTCTCAGGCTGTTTCTTCTCGACTTGTTGGGATATTGTGGGGGCAAATCTGCTCAAGGCAGCGACGCATATCTTCCTTGGTGGTATCTTCCCCAGGGTCGTAACCGCAATGCTCATCTGCCTTATCCCTAACGAAGTTGTCCCGAAAGCCTTCTCCAATTTTCGCCCCATCAGCCTCTGCAATTGCCTCTATAAGATTATATCTAGCATTATTTCTGCCCTGCTGAGCGAGGTCCTTCTGGTGCTCATCTCCCCCGAACAAGCTGCATTTGTTAAGGGGAGATCTATGGCTGAAAGTATCGCCCTTGCTCAGGAATTGGTAAGGGACCTTAATAGGAAAGTCAACGGGGGCAACATCGTCCTTAAGTTGGATTTGGAAAAAGCTTACAACCATTTGGATTGGAAATTCTTGAGACAGGTGTTGTTGAAGTTTGTGTTCTCTATTTTGTGGGTGAACATGGTCGAAAAATGTTGGAATAGCACCTGGTTCTCCATCTCATTAACGGGGAAGCTTCGGGTTTTTCAAGTCCGCCAGAGGGCTTCGCCAGGGGGACCCCCTATCCCCTAGTCTGTTTATTTTAGCGGCTGAAGTGCTCAGTAGAGGCATCTCTCGCCTCTTGGCTCAGGGTTCTTGCACCCCTTTCAAGCTCAAGAGGGGCTGTTTGCAGGTCTCGCACCTTCTCTATGCTGATGATACCCTTCTCTTCGTCAGGGCAGCGATCTCTTCGTTCTCTCTCCTCCTTCCTGGAGAAGTACCAATCATCCTCGGGTCTCAAAATTAATTGCCTTAAAAGCTCCCTTTACTGCTCCAGCAACATTGTCTCCTCCAGAGTCCAGTCCATCAAGCGGTTGCTAGGAATTTGTAAGTGCAACTCAACCTTAATCTATCTTGGGGTTCCTCTAGCCTTTGGCAGGGTGAAAGGTAGCTCCTTCCAGCCCCCGATCAACAAGATAGAGAGTTGGATCTGCGGCTGGCGGGCGCGTTGCCTCTCCCATACAGGGAGGCTAGTCATGGTCCGCCATGTTCTTAGTAGCATCCCAGTGCATTCCCTTGCTACTACGTTGGTTCCCTCTCAGGTTCTGGCTTCTCTTAAGCATTTTTTTGCAAATTTTCTCTAGGGCTGGGCTGATGGAAAGAAGAAGCTGCATTGGATTTAGTGGAAAACGATTAGGAGCCCTAAAGACGAAGGCGTTTTGGGGATTCGGTTGCTCCCTGATTTCATGAATGCCCTCAGGCTGAAGTTGGGTTGGGCTGTTAAATGCTGGGATGGTGCCTCCCTT
Organism: Magnolia officinalis; assembly: GCA_021015155.1. NCBI lineage: Eukaryota > Viridiplantae > Streptophyta > Magnoliopsida > Magnoliales > Magnoliaceae > Magnolia > Magnolia officinalis. The sequence continues at coordinate 63,695,409 of JAJHSJ010000015.1, read as the reverse complement.
TGGAAATCTTTCTTGAACTCTAAATATCATGCCGACATCTCCTCTCCAATCCAGACCCGTTCCTCTGCTTTTGCCTCCCTAATGTGGAAGAAGATCCACGCCCAACTGCCCCGGCTGGACCGCCATGCTCGCTAGCACATCGGTGACGGTGCCTGTAACTTTTTGACTGATAACTGGACGGGACTGGGCCCGCTGTCGCTTCTTGCCACTTGCCAGGTGCCCCAGCTTCTCCTCTCCACCAGGGTTAACCAGGTCCTGGGAACTTCCGGCCCTCTTCCCCTCCTCTGCTTTGGGTTTTTCCCTCAATAGATGGTGGATTACATCTTCCAAGATGGCTTTTGCCTTTCAGATTCCCCCGATTCCCATCTCTAGCCATTTTCCTCATCTGGTGACTTCTCAGTTAGCACCGCTTGGAACCTCTGCAAAGTGCACAGACCGCGCAAGGCATGGTCCCGCTGGGTTTGACATTCCGGTCTGCCCCCTCGCATCTCCCTTTTTGTATGGAAGCTTCTTCATAAGGCTATCCCGCTGGACGTGGAAGTTCAACAATGTGGCGTGGCGTTAGCCTCATGTTGTGATTGCAGTTCAAATACGTCTTCTACATGCAGGTCGGTGGAGTCCCTGCACCACATCTTCATTACCAGCCCTGCAGCGGCAGCAACTTGGACCTTCTTTGGAGGACTGTTCAGTATCGATTGCTCTACTCCAACTTCTGTTTCTGAGAGGCTGGCCAATTGGTGGAACGCCACTCTCTCTAACGGTAGAATCTCCCCTCTGTAGAAAATCGCCTCCTGCGTCATCCTGTGGGAAATTTGGAAGGCCCGTAACGCTGCCAGGTTTGATGGCATTGCTTTCCAAGCTTCTTCCATCAAGGAGAAAGTGAAGAGGTGGCTCTCAGCGATGACCGGTCACTTCCCCGAACTTCTTCGCCTGCCTGCTAGTAGAACCTTCCCAGCTAACCTGGGAATCCCCTCCCCTCCCTGTGTCAGATCCCCCTCCTCTGTCATCTATTGGTACAACTGTTACTGGGTTGGGTGAAGCTCAATGTGGATGGTTCTGCGAGAGGCAATTCGGGCCCTACTGGTGGTGGCAGAGTCTGTCGAGGTGGTAGGGGAGAATTCATTTTCGCCTTCTCGGAAGGCTATGGCCCGACGTCCAACATCTTCGCTGAGTTGCGAGCGATTCACGATGGCCTTTCCTTCTGCTCCCATCTCAGGCTTCAACTCGTCCAAGTGGAGTCGAACTCCAAGTTAGTCATTGTCAGGCCCAGCTGGAAATGGTCATACTGGGTGACCCGCATCAAGAGGCTTTGCTTGCACGGGTAGGTGAATTTCACTCACATCTACAGAGAGGGGAATCAACCTGCAGATGGCATGGCGCGTCTCGGCAGCTGTTCTCAGGTGTCCTATTTTTTCAGACAGGTCTCTCTCCTTCCCCATCGTCTCAGGGGCAGCCTCTTCCTCGACAAAGTGGGCCTCGGGCCGTTAGGGTGGGCCACCTAGAGGTTTAGCTGTTCCACCTTTCATGTTGACCCCAAGGCGGTTTGCCTTCTTCTTTCCTGCATGATTACGATAGGCCCCTTCAGGTCCTTTTTTCCTGTTGGGGCCCGAATGTCCACCTCTTGTAATCTTTGTTATATGAATGAAAGTTCCTGTTTAAAAAAATAAAATAAATAAAATAAATAAAAAAGAACTTCTCCTGTGAGTTTATTGGTATAGAGTTGAGAAGAGAGATGAGTCTGGTCGAATTGGCGAAGAAATGAGGGGATATTTCACCGGTTATCATGTTATCAGAAAGGTTGAGCTCTAGAATGCGAGTAAGATTAGCTAGTGAAGGAGGCAAGGCACCCGACAGTTGATTGGCGGACAAATCAAGAAAGACGAGTTTTGAAAGAGAACCGATTGGGGGAATGGTTCCATGGAGTGAGTTTTGGCTGAGATTAAGGTTGATGAGGTTGGGAAAGGAGGAGAAATTAAAATTATCAAGCATACCTTGCAAGCTTGTATTCCAAAGGTTTATTTCAACTACGTTGCGTGCATGATCGCATGAGATCCCGGTCCAGTTGCATGGAGAGCTCTCTTGGGTGGCAGAAGCGTTGGCAATGGGAATTAAGGACCATGAACGGAGAGCCTCTTTTTGAGAGAGACTGGCTTTCCATTTCAAAAGAGCTTTTGCTGCCTCAGATGCTGGGGATGATGATTCATTGGAGGAAGCTATTAGTAGTAAGAAGAGGAGAGGAAAAAGGGATTTTTTTGAAAAAAAAAATAATAATAATAAATAATAATAATAATAATAATAATAATAATAATAATAATAATAATAATAAGGATAGTTATAATTCCTTTCTCACGGAATTAACGGTGGGAAACAAAAATTAAAAATAAATAAATAAATAAATAAATAAATAAATAAATAAAAGAGAGTAAAAAAGCCTATGTCTAACATTTGAGGTGAAATTTGTAAAAGGAGGAGGCTGAAAAGATCCCTATATATCTACTATTTCGACCCCTCACCTCCATATCCCTTGCACTTCTTCCTTCTTTACATTCATTCATTCATTCATCCCTTCCTATTACATACCAAATCTGAACCTCTCTCTCTCTCTCTCTCTCTCTCTCTCTCTCTCAATATCTATCTATTTATCCCTCTCTATACATGGCATCTGCAGTTGCTGGTGTTGATGATTTCACTGTAACGGTGAAACGGAAGGAGACGGTAGCAGCATTGCTGCCATTGCAAGACCACTGGCTGCCCTCTCCAACCTTGACTTGCTCCTTCCCCCTATTGACGTAGGGGTCTTCTTTTGTTATGAGAAGCCCTGCAGCAGCACTGAAAAATCCAGTTTCCCTTCCATGGCCAGCACTCTCAAGAAATCCCTTGTCCAAGCCCTTGTCTCTTACTATGCCTTTGCCGGCGAGGTTGTCACTAGCTCCCTTGGAGAGCCTGAGCTCCTCTGCAACAATCGTGGTGTCGACTTCTACGAAGCTTATTCTGACATCGAGCTTCGACATCTCCACCTCTACAACCCAGACGCCACCGTTGAAGGGAAGCTCGTCCCCAAGAAGAAAGAAGGGGTGTTCTGTGTTCAGGTCATTAATCTTCCTCTCCTTCCTTCTTCTTTTTATCAAATGGTGTTTATGCCCGCATCACTTCCATGGGTACCTCCTCTTCTAAATCATATCATCCGTCTCCCTGGCAGTATGCACACCATACTGGTTTTTTCACTTTCTACAAGTGGGCCCCATGTTTCAGAGATCCACAACATTGGCCTCATGGGCACCCACCAGAATATATCCCTCTACCCACCAATCTCAAGTATTTCATTTTCCTTCTTTTTTTTTTTTTCCTGGACGCCGCAATCCGACCGCAGGGACATAAGCTACTTGGGGTCCACCGTGTTCTTTGTAAGAAATCCACCCCGTCCATCGGTTTTGCCATCTCATTTAAAGAAATGAGCATAAAAATGAGGCGATCCAAAACTCAAGTGGGCCACCTGACAAGAAAGAATTGGGGATAAAAATGCCTACATTTTAATCCCAGTATCATGTCATTCAATCCCAATAGAGTACGATGGCATATCCTAAAAATCTGTTACATTTATGGCCCTGTAGATGCATATGTTTTGTCCACGCCATCCATCCATATGCACCCTTTTACACATAACCAAGTTGCCCGTTCAAATCTGGTTGGTTGCTTTCAGTTCTATAGTCCCACAAAATCCAGATTTCACTTATTTAGATGTTTTCTCAAACGAAGAATTTGATCCTAAATGGATGGTCAAAATAACATACTATATATACTTAGACATATAATTATTGTATAATAATGATATTAATTTCACTCAATACCATTTAATCCCGATTTCCAAACAGGTGGTTCTGACTGACCGACCATCTGATCACACATGGCAGACAATAAAACGTGTGTGTTGGTTTTTCTTAAAATTCAGAATTCACTACTAGTTTTAAAGATGTCGGACCTACTACACCTTGCAAACTTTTATATAGAAAATCCTAACTATCGATATTGGGACCACTTGTACGGTGATGAACAAGTTAGTAGTCCGCGTCTAAGGATGACAAAAGTCGTCCACTAAGGACGCCGTTGAAACTATGATACGCGGATTTCAGGAAGCGGCGACAGACCCTCCAAGTCAGTCAATTGTCTGTCAAACGTATCTCAACGTGTTGTGTTATTAATGAGAGGGACGTTCATACCTGATAATTTCCAGACCTGGATGGCTACATGGTGTCAGGACTACTCTTGTAGGCCCACTTATTGTATATAATGGGCCCAAAATTAAAACATATCCAAAGCTTAAGGGGACCACACATACATCCTGAAACTGCCAGGATAAGACATCCACTGTTGAAACATTACTAAGGTGTAGATGTTTATTTGTCTATTGATGAGGTCACACATACATCCTGAATTACACCAGTGTTTTCCATCAGACCTTGTTAGCATTACTGGTAGGTAAGAACTGTTGGCCATGTAGATGATCCACCCCCATCTATCAAATACTTAATATTCATGATCTTCATCTTGGAATCCAGAAATCATAATTATCAAACAGTTGGGATAGTATGTCCACCATTAGTTTTGTGTATGGCCATCCATGGTATTTATATATCATCCTGTTCATTCATCTGATTTTACTCTTCCAAGTGCATGGACTGTCCAAAATTCACAGTAATTCAAGTGACCACATCCCGTGATAGAGATTTTTTGTATAATTTTAAATTGGGTGTCTGTTGCATAAGCGATGGAGTGATTTGGACAGTCTCTAGAGTTAAGAAAAAGTTAGCCTAGGTGTAGGTACATACGCCATAGTTTTCCTTTTCCACTGTCATAAAAGTCCGATATTTAACGACAAAACGGTTTTAACCTTTTGTAATATGGAATAAACAATCCACAAGCATTGTAATTATTCTTCATAAAAATACTAGTACATTATAAAGTAATGAAATGCATTCCAAGAGTGGGAGATGAATAGTTGCATTGAATCGTGACAGGGGATAAAAGAATTACATGTCCGGATTTTCTTTACTTTCAAATATGGAATTATTGATACAGAAAATGTTTGTCAAGTATGACTTACCCCCCAACTTTTTTTCCTACCAGGCTGTCCATCGTATACGTACAAGTGGGAATTTGTGAAAGCCCATACACGGCTCAAAGATAAGGCTATAAGTCAATTGATCAATTGGGCCACGACACTAAAATCAGTGAATAGTTAATGGTCTGGCCCTAATTAAATGAGTAAATGACACGGGGAGGGATGGACATGTGACAACGTCGATCAACGTCTACCTCAAGGATAGCTACTCCGAATCCATGGAGTTTCTCTGAACTCCTCATAGAGATTCTTCAAATCCACGAGGAAACATAAAAAATAGAAATAAATTCTAATAAATTTGAAAATAAGCTGATTGATTATAAAAAATAAAATAAAATTACAATCATTTAAATAGTAATACCAAACGTATCAATAAATTTTAGAATCAGACTCCAACTCAAACTCTTTAAAAAATGTAACTTACTATAAATAATAAACTTACTATTTATATACCCTCATGATTTGCACTAGACTTCATGGTTTTCAGCCAAAGATAATAAGTGTCCAATTTGGTCTAACCATGTTAATCTCCTCATTTTTCTAAGCTCTTTTCATGTTTGGCTCGATTCCAAATCTCAAAGGATCAAGAGTTATGATTGAAATAAAATTTATTATAAATAGTAAAAACGAAATTAAAATGAACTTTTGACCATCGATTTGAAGAAATCTCGCAAATTCAGCATGGACAGCCTGATGTAGCGGGGTTGATTGGCTAAAGTAGCTTGTCCTGCCCAAAATCATATACAGTATGTGGAATTACTTATTCTGATTTGCAAGATACACGTACATTAGGGTTCTGACGGTCCTACTTTCACCTCAGATTGGGCCTTCTCTGGTCCATCTTGGCGATGAAAATGTCCTCCACCCTCTCTACATAAGTAAACTGGCCTAACTTGCATGTTGCACTTGTGCTTTCAAATTCAGTTGTCACATTATAAGGAAAGATGAAGGTGAAAGTTGTCACACAATGCTTGTATGTGATTGTTCCACCTTTACTTGGAGAAATGATCACCTACTGACAACACTACCACACAACTTGTGGTACTTGTAACATCTTTTAGGCCAAATATGCAGTTCTTTTTTTTGGGTGATGATTTTAGGATGGTTTGTTTGAACAGGCAACGGAGCTCAAGTGCGGTGGCGTGGTTGTGGCATGCTCATTCGACCACCGAATAGCCGATGCCTACTCAGGGAATATGTTCTTGGTATCATGGGCAGAGATGGCTCAGTCAAAATCAATCTCTAACCAACCATCTTTCCGTCGATCCTTACTCAACCCGAGGAGGCCTGTCTCCTATGACGTCTCCATTGACGAAATGTACGTGCCTCTCTCATTGTTGCCACCTCCAAAGAATGAAGAAGCTGCAGCTGATGATGACAGGATAATAAGTCGAATTTACTATGTGACTGCCCAAGATATCAATGAGCTTCAGTCCCTTGCCAGCTCTGGCGCCTGCAAGAGAAGCAAGCTCGAATCACTGAGTGCATGCATATGGCAGATTGTTGCGAAAAGTGAGAGAGACAGCACGAGAAGATGCAAGATGGGGATTGTGGTTGACGGGCGGACAAGATTGAGTGATGGGGATGGGACCGACCATTCCATGTCAAATTACTTTGGGAACGTATTGTCGATACCATACGGAGAGGAAAGAGTTGAGGAACTGGCAACAAGGCCATTGAGTTGGGTGGCGGAGGCGGTGCATGAAGCATTGAGTGATGGAGCAAGCAAGGAGCATTTCTTGGGGTTAATAGATTGGGTAGAGGCAAGAAGACCACAGCCAGCAGTGGCGAAGATATATTGCAGAGGAAGGGAAGATGGGGCAGCATTTGTGGTGTCATCGGGGCAGAGGTTCCCAGTGAAAAGAGTGGATTTTGGGTGGGGGAAGCCGGTGTTTGGTTCATACCATTTCCCATGGGGAGGAGATGCAGGGTACGTGATGCCAATGCCGAGTGCGAGCAGGGAGGGGGATTGGGTGGTCTACATGCACCTGTTCAAAGGGCAGTTAGATCTGCTAGAAGCTGAGGAAGGCCATATCTTTCACCCCTTAGCTCCTTTCATTGAAGCTTGGGCGCCCTTCTTTTCCTTCTGCTGTCAGTGGCTTAATCCTTTGGCCCTGGTCGGGCTTGGCGTGATCTGATCGACCGCCTATCCCGGTTGCTTCCTGCTTTGGTTTCTTTGGGCTTCTTTGGGGTGGTGCTGGCAGTTTTCTTTGTGGTTTCTTTTTCTTTGTTTCCCCTTCCCATATGATAGGTGTGGGCTGTGTCTTTTTTGTTCAGCCACACCCGAAAGGTTGTATTTTCCTGTGATTAATTCGAGCAGTGGCTGCAGTCCACTTTCAGTATTAAAAATTAAAAAATTAAAAAAAATAAAAAATAAACTCCTGAATACCTTAATTTGGCTGCTGCTGCTGCTGCAACTTCCGGCGTTTCTTATGCCAGAGAGGATATTCCAAGTTGTAGCCGTCGCTGCACTAGTACCAGTGCTACTAGTACGAATGTAGGAAGAGGAGGAGGCAAGGTTAAGAGTTCTAGCCTTGTATGGTGTGGATTTGTGCGTCGGATGCTTTTCCACCAAGCTTTATTTTATTTTATTTTTATTCTTGTTTTTCTTTCATTTGTTTTCCCTCTCTTTTCAACAAATAGAAAATGGTGTTTATTTTCTCTTCTACTGCAAACCGATTTGAAAATTCACTAAAAAGGATCTAAAATACAAGGGAAAAGGTGGAGGGCAATGTACTAAGTTGACTATTGCTTTGTTTCTCTTCCCGGGGAAAAGATTCCAGTTCTCAAAAAGAAAAAGAAAAAAGAAGAGAAATTCTCATGTCCAACCAGCTTCCAAACGGGTGTGCACGATCCGACTTAGCTTGGTTAGCTCGCTTGACTCCACTCCTAAAAATTAGATTCAACTCAGTTCGAAGCTGAGTTTGAGCCGAGTCAAGCTGATTTTTTGAGCTTGAAAAAATTTCAAATCGCGTTAGAGCTTAACTCAACTCAGATCAAACTCCAACTCAAATCAAACTCAGATCAAACTAGTTGGATGACTTGGTTACTTTGATATTGATGTTGCTCACCAAGTGTTTGCTGAAATGACTCAATGAAGTGTCGACTAGTGGAAAGGAAGGTATGTATATAAAACAAATATCATTTTTTCTTGATTTTGGTGTTGCCAACAAGGTGTTTGATGAAATACTTGTAAACAACTGCTGCTATTTTACATACAGTGAAAAATTGAAAGTGCACAACATGTGTTTGTGAAAATGCCGTAGTGGCTTGATTTTGGCTTGAGCTTGGCTCAAACTGCTAACTGAATTGAGCTGAGCTGGCCAGTTAGACTCAAGGACTAAGCTGAGCCGAGTTCAAGCTAGGGTTGACTCGGTGTACACCCCTACTTCCAAATTGGACATGAATTAATGTATTATTAGTGCCATATTAATGTTAACAAAGATGGAAGAAGAAAGCCTACAAAAGGAAGTTGGGAAAAGGGATTAGCTACTACCCCGCGGTTGGCCCGGTGGTTAGTGGTCTTTGCTACGTGGGCACCACCATATGAAGTATGTCATTTATCCATGTCGTTCATCCATTTTTACCGATCATTTTAGGCTTGATCTCAAAAATGAGAGGGATATAAATCTCAGGTGGATCACACCACATGAAAATAATAGTGATTGGATATCCATCATTAAAATCCTCCAAAAGGCCCACTGTACTATTTTGTTGACATCCAATATGTTGATTAGGTCATAAAGACCTAGATGAAGGGTAAAAAACAAAGATCAGCTTGATCCAAAACTTTTATGGCCCCAAAAAGTTTTTAATGGTCAACCTTCAATCAATACTGTTTCTTGTAATGTGGCCCACTTTAGATTGGGATATACCTCATTTTTGGGCTCATACCATAAAATGATTTAGAAAAATAGATGGACCGCATGGATGAAACATATACATCATGCTGGGGCCCAAAGAGCACCGACCACTAGCCATTGGCTAGTGGCAGGTCTAGTAGCTAATCTGTTTTCGGAAGTTGACCAGAAACCAGGTGGAGCCACCATAATGTTTGTAACAAATCCACATCAGACCATCGATTTTTCAAGGGAAGCGGATTGGTTGGTGTACCACACGGCCACCAATATAGCTGATGTGGGTACGTGTCCTACCAAGACTACCGCTGACACTCATCGAACTCTCAGTTGTACGAACGGTTCAAAGGATATTAAAGTTACATGGGCCACACAATGATGTATTTATTATATCCACTCCGTTCATTCATTCGGCTAGATCATTTTAGATTATGAACCCAAAAATGATTCATATCCAAAGCTCAAGCGAAGTACACACCGTAATTAAAATGTTTGTAGGTCGCACCATAAAGTTTATTTTCCATCCCATCTGTTCATGAGGTCATATATACCTGGATGAAGAGGAAAAATAAATATCATGTTGATCCAAAACTGCTATGACCCCAAAAATGATTTCAATGGTTTACATTCAATCCCTCACTATGTTTTGCAGTGTGGTCCAATTGATCTTTGGATCTATATTATTTTTTAGCTCAAGCCTTATCACAAGCTGGCCAAATGGAAGGACGGTTTGGATAGGGCACATACCTCATGATGGGAGCAACGGAACTTGGTGACGTCAACACACTATCCATATTGGTTGTTGGCAGGGAAATGTCTAGCGTTGAAATCTCCCTATGGTCGTTTTTTTTTTTTTGGTTAGCATGTTAGTACGCCCACTGTCAGTTCACACTTTGGTGTTAGCCACCCCCACCAGGGAATCCATACCAAGACCTCAGTGTTGAAATCTTTCACTCAATCTACCGCTTGAGCTATAGATCAGGGTGTAAAAATATATTATTACTTCATCCACCTTAATGTTATTTGCCATCCATTCCATTTGTATTGTCATTCATGCTGGTATACGTAAACACATAAAATATTAGCCTCAACCAAAACTTATGTGCCCTGCCAATGTTTTTTAACAGTGGACATTCAATTCTTACTTTTCTTGTCATGCTGTCCACTCAAGTTTTAAATCTGCCAATTTTTTAGATTATGTCCTAACGTGATTAGAAAAAACAGATATAGATAATGGAAATGAATGAGAGATTGGATGACATCGGATGAGATCGGATGAGATCATATCATCCGGTCTTATCCCTATCTCCTATCATAAATTAAATTCAAAGTTGAATTTAAAATATAACAGAAAATGAAAAAAAGGCCGGAAGAAACCTAAACTTGTGGGACCCACCCACTAGTTATTGTTCATCAGTGGGCCCCACTGGCCTACGTCCAACATCTCCCACTCAATCACATTGTGGGATAGGCACAAAATTTTGTCTATTTAACTCACCTAATAACAATCAAAGACCAAACATCACAATCAAAAGAATCAGAGGTGTGACACTAGCTGGATCACCGTAATCTTCTAACAGGTGCTAAGTACTAAGTGACCACCTAACTAGTACTCAATAACCCAAGCTTCACCTAACTAGTACTCAATAACCCAAGCTTCACCTAACTAGTACTCAATAACTCAAGCTTTGCAATGCTTGTCCTAATCCGCATGACCACACCGGATGGAGTTAACTCCTGATCTAGAGTACTCGGCCAGCATACGCACGTATCCAACTTATCGAGTTATTCTGAAAATTTGATTTTTCACAAACTTCAACTAAAATCGATTTAAAGCAATATTTATATATACGCTTTTAAGAAAAAATATTGTTTGAAAAAGTCTATTAAAAACAACTCGATACTGCTGGCGGATAAGTCTTCAAGTGCGTATTTAAAGTTCTAGAAACTTAGTGTAACTATCACGGGATCTTCCTCACGCAGATGTGTAATTTGGAATTAATCAAGCCACTTTCCTAGCGTAACTGAATCTGGCCAATCAAGGACCTTTCGTCATAGTATACTAAAGTAGCGACACTCAATCTCATCCTCATATACACAAGAGGAGGGTAGCTAAGGACACAAAGAGTCACCTATGGGACTGGCTACTCGTACGTTGCAATGATTGGATCGAATCAAAGCAATCTGTACGTAAAAGGTCCCAGCACGTGGCTACAATCCACATCGTAAAGTAGACAATACTAGGTGAATGTCGGGTCTACAATACGCAGGTCATTCTACATGAGGTACGACTCATCTCATAACATCATAATCTGGCTTTAATTTTAGGCCATAACATTGATCGCATGTAACGGAATGGTGTGATTATATTATTCGACTTTATCAGTTTCATCTTCAATCTTTATAAGATTGTAGGCGGATACGACTCATTCATATCATCATCCTTTATTATTCACAATAAAGGGAAGTTCATACCTCAATGTATAAACATGACCCCAAATGTACCTCTCTTGTACATTCAAGCTAGGTTAGTCAACCCGTGCGAGTAGGTAACTGGCCTGCCGACAAAAATAGAAATCCTACATGATTAAGGTAAATGCTGATGATCTACTTACCTAGTTTATATTAGTATTCAATACTGAATAAATGGAATATATTATTCATGAAAGATCGAATATATTACAAAACAAGTACATCAGTCAAATTTTCCTCAATCCCATCTGCCTGACGTGAACCTGAAATAGATCTCTAGCTATAGGTTTCGTCATGGGATCAGTCATCATCCTTAGTAAGAATGTAGCTGAGGGCGACCTCTTATCTCTCACTTGATCACGGACGTAATGATACTTGATCTCAATGTGCTTAGATTTCTAGTGGTATTTAGGGTCCTTTGTCAAGTCAATGGTGGAAGTATTGTCTATCTTCAGTGATATAGGCTGACGAACACTCGGTACAACACCCAGACTCAATAGAAATCTGTAAACCCATACACACTCCTAAACTGCAGCACAACATGCAATGTACTCGGCCTATATAGATGAAAGAGTTGTGGATGTCTATTTCTTACTCGACTATGAGATAGCTCCTCTTCCGAGTAAGAATACATACCCTGAAGTAGACTTTCCCTCGTCGATGTCATTACCCCAAGAAGCATTAGAATATCCTTTGAGCTCGAGGCTTGTGCCTTCATAACACAACATTAGGTCTTTTGTTCCTCTGAAATAGCGGAATATACGTTTGACGGCTTGCCAATGAGACTGTCCCGGGTTACTGATAACGGCTGACTATGCCAACTGCATAGCTAATATCCGGTCTGGTGTAAAGCATAACATACATTAAGTTCCCTACTGCACTTGTAAAAGGTACTAAGAGCATAGTCAGTTTCTCGGCTTCAGTCTGGGGACACGATTTCCTGTCTAGCTTGGTAGCTTTATCCATAGGGGTTTCAACAGCTTTTGAATTTTTCATCCCGAACAACTCTAAGATCATTTGTATATAGGTTGCTTGAGATAAACCTAAAAATTTCTTAGAACGATCCCTAATATTTTTACCCCAAGAATAAAGTTGGTTTCACCGAGGTTTTTCATCTCAAAGTTCAAGAATAGCCAATCTTTAGTCAATATCAATAATTGCATGTCATTACCAGCTAACAGGATATCGTCTACATACAGAGATAGTATCAAAAAATATCTTCCAGACCGTTTCAGGTTTACACAATGATCTTCTTCACTCATCGTGAATCCAAAAGTGATGATGGCCAAGTGGAACCTCATGTACCACTGTCTTGAAGATTGCTTCAGCCCATAGATAGATTTGAACAACTTGCAACTTTCTTTGTATGTTTTTTATCCACATAACCCATGGGCTGTGGCATGTATATCTCTTCATAATGTGGTCTTTACATCCATCTGATATAACTCTAAGTTTAAACTTGCGACAATGGACAAGATCATGCGGATTAAGGAGAACTTTGCAACAGGTGAAAAGGTTTCCTCGTAATCAATGCCTTCTTTTTGTGTAAAATCTTTAGCAACTAATCGTGCTTTATACTTGTCCACTGTACCATCTGCCTTTCTTTTAATCTTTAGTACCCATTTGTTACCTATCGCTTTACGATTGGAAGGCATATCAACAAGTTCCCAGATTTTATTCTTCTCCATAGAAGTGATCTTTTCGTCCATAGCATTCACCCAATCGGCCGAGTTAGAAGATAATAATGCATCCCGATACGAATCAGGTTCATCATCATCAACTGCGAAACAAGAGAATGTTTTTCCCTCAATATCGAAGTATCTTCAGGGAATCAATCCTCTTTCGCTTTGACGTAACTCAAGAGTCTGCTGAGATGTCCTCCCACTATCCTGATGAACTATAGGAACATCCCCATCTTGAGAAACAGAACTCCCACTCTCCTGAGATACATCGGGTATTTTCAAAAATTCTGTTGGAACCTTTTGCTGCATTCGGCTTGGGTATCTATCTTCAACGAAGGTCACATCCCGGGATTCTATCTCAATCCATCGTCCATGGTCCTCATAAACTAGAACATATCCCTTTGAATACATAGGATACCTAATGAAGACGCATTCAATGGTTTTACTATCAAGTTTACCTCTATGCGGAGTAAGTAGCAAAATATATCCTAAAGATCCCCAAGGGTGTAGGTTGGCTAGAGAAGGAATCCTCCCAGACCACATCTCATATGAAGTCTTAGGAATGGATTTGGATGAGACTCTATTAAGGACGTAGACGGCTGTTAACAGTGCGTCTCCCCAAAATGTGGTAGAGAGATTTGCTTCTGCCATCATTGATCTAAACATGTCCAATAGTGTCCTATTCCTTCTCTCTACAACACCATTTTGTTGTGGAGTGTAAGCCATTGTGTACTGCCGAACAATTCCAACATTTTCACAATATGATTTAAACGTTTCAGATGTATACTCGCCACCTCTATCAAATCGAAGGATTTTAATCTTTTTCTTAAGCTGATTTTTCACATCGGCTTTATATTTAAGAAAACAATCAAAAGACTCAGATTTGTGTGAGATGAGATACACATATCCATAGCGCGAGTAATCGTCAATGAAAGTGACAAAGTATTGACATCTGTTTCTGGCATGTACATTAAAGGATCCACAGATATCTGAATGGATTATCTCTAGTGTGCTCTTGGACCTAGCCGCTTTGGGAAATGGTTTCTTCAAAGTCTTCCCGGATACACAATGTTCACAAAATGACAAATCAACTTTGGATAAGGAGTCTAACAGACCAGAACGTACTAGTCTTGTCATATGATACTTTCCTATGTACCTAACCTCACGTGCCATTTTTGAGATTCGGATACTACAATTTCATTCGACATAGCAGATAAAGCAAGAGGGGCATTATCACAATCTACGTCCAGAATAAATAAATCTGAAATTAAATTTTCTCATGTAAAGATTAGGTTATTCAGTCTCAAAGAAACTCTTGTCCTGAAAAATCGAATATCAAAACCATCAAATAATAACCTAGAAACAGAAATTAAATTTCAACGCATCCTCGGTGCATAAAGAGTATCACGGAGGATTATTGTTTGCCCTATGCGCGTACGGAGATGGAGAACGTCAATCCCTAGTACGTCTTCAACAGTGTTATTATCCATGTACAGCTTGTAACTTCCCTTAGCTACAGGCCAAAATTCCTCACGTCCTTGACGACTCTGTGTCACGTGCTTTGTTGCGCCTGAATCCAAAATTCACTCGTTAGATATAGTATCAACGGAAAGGATTTCAGAACAAACGCCTACATACAAAGTATCTAGTGACTGAGAAATTACCATCTTTTTATGAGCACACTGCCGAGCATAATGGCCGAAATTTCTGCAGACAAAGCAGACTATATTTGTCTTTTTCTGCTTCTTCTTTCCATTCTCCTTCTTGAGATTTGGAGGAGGTGTTGTGGACTTCTGTTCTTGGTTATTCTTTTTCGCCTTCTTACGAGCTTTGAACCGTTTCTTGTTAGCTTTCTGTTTATAGGTCTCTGCTACAAAGGCCTTGGCCGAACCTGACTGAATTGCATTCATTTCAAGCTCACGTACCAAGTGGCCACAAAAGTCTCAGAACGTAGTGATAGAATCAGTATAGTTTAGAATTCTTTTGATTTGGGCCCAAGATTCAGGCAAGGAACGGTGCATGGCTATAATCTTTTGATTTTCAGTTAATTTACACCCAACATTCCTAAGGGCACTTATCATTTGCTCCATCTTACGGATATGATCTTTGATGGGGCAGCCGACTGGCATCCTATACTCCTAGAATTCTAATTTCATTACTCTAACTCTCGCATCTGACTTTTGCGCATAAGCATTTGTCAGTGCTTCCTAGATTCCCTTAGCGGTGTCATGCACTTCATACGTGGGTATGAGTTCTTTGTGCATAGTGTTAAGAAGGATATTACGAGCTGAACGATTCTGTTTTCGCTACTTGTTATAGTGAGTCATCGCAACCATATGTTCTTGTAAATTCTCATTTTCAGCCAATATGAGTTCCTCTTGAACTTCATCAAGTGTATGCGATATGTCGTCCTCATACAGAAGGTATCGCACCGCACGGGACCAGTCTTCGTAATTGTTATCATCGAAATATTATCCTTTCAGTTATTCAGCGATTAACGTTTTAGTAGTCATCTCAACATCGCATAAGTATTACTACTTAACTATGATCTAAGGTATTGACACTAATCATCAGCATTTCTACGTGTTATATAAATTTTCAAAGTATAAAAGCAGTTAATACATCTTAATGAGATCTGAAAGTCCACATACCCGAATGGGGGGTGTAGAACAATCAAGTTCTCTATTTAAGATGAGTTTAATGCTTTTATAAGAATAAATTTGTATAACATGTAACCTTCCATTATCAGTTGCATGCATCATTTGGTGAAGAAGAATAAACTCTCACTCAGGTTATGCACAACCTATTTTTATGTGTATAGGGAGCATCTAAGCACTAAGTTTTTCTATATTTTCCAATGAAAAATAAAGAGGGCTTAGATCTAATCACATCAAAATTATTGATATCACACAAATAAACATTATCATCAGAAAATAAATGAAGTGCATAGCCATAAAGAGAGCTCTCTCATCGACGGCCGTTTGAAATGAAGTGCATAGCCATAAATCGACGGCCGCGTGGCCTTGGTTAAGGAAGCTAAAGCTCGGATCTACAAGAGATCGAGGATCCCCATTGCCCCTTCCTATACGCCCTTCCTCCAAAACCCTACTACTCCCACCTCAGAAAATCTGCCAAAACCTATGATCCCTCCCCCAAATAGACGATGGGAAAGACAAAACCCTCTGCCAATCCCTACTACCCGTCCCCCAAATAGAAGATGGGAAAGGCAGAACCCCCTGTCAAACCCTACTCCTGGTCCTTCGAGGGTTACAGCGGATCCCTCTGCCGTTGCAACCCGACTGGCACAACTGGAGCTTAGCCTGGTGGGCTCAACTGGCGGAACGCCCTGCTCCATTCTCCACGTCATTGACGGATTCAGGGATTCCCGCTTCCAAGCCTCCGCCGTTGATGTTACACGTTTATCCCCATCTTGATTTCTCATCTCATTTAAATCAAGGAGTGAGCTATTAGATTTTCTAGCCGATCGTCCCCTCTAGCAGAAGCTAGGCCTGAAGTACGTGTCTCCATGGTCGCCGGATGCCCAAATGCAAGATGAAGAAACTTGAATCCGATTATTCGGTATCCCATCCCATGCATGGTTCATCTCAGTTATTCGAGATTTGAGAAATTGTTATGGTACAATGACTGACATTGATTTTATCTCCCGTTTTGGTATTTTCCAGATGTTTGCCTGGGTTAAAGTTAGTCATAATCAGGAACTCCCCTCCCATGGTCCTATACAATTAACGGTAGATGGTCAGATCTACTACATCGGGGCTATTCCAGATATCCTGGTAAAGACATCCACTCAAGCTGAGGGGTCTGGGCACGATGTCATTCCTCTGGTTCCTCCCGTTTTAATGTCAGAGACGATTATGCTCCGTAAAGACCCAGTTATGCCTGGATCTAATGACAGAGACGGTTGATCGGACCCTGGTGGGGGTTGGCCATTGTCCTTGCTGACCATGATCGAAACAATGAGATCCAAGTATACTGCCCTGCACTTGCTCGTGTAAATACCCGTGCTGAGAACACTAGTGACAGAGAGCCCCAAACATACTGCACTGCTCCTGCTCGTGGAAATGCCTGTGCTGACAACACTGGTGACAGAGAGCCCAAACATACTGCCTTGCACCTGCTCGTGAAAATGTCCATGCTGACAACACTGGTGTCAGAGAATCCCAAACATACCGCCCTGCTCCTGCTTGTGAAATCGTCCTTGCTGACCAAAGTGATGATAGTGAGCCAACCATATACAACAATGCCGGATGCCCAAATGCAAGATGAAGAAACTTGGATCCGATTATTCGGTATCCCATCCCATGCATGGTTCATCTCAGTTATTCGAGATTTGAGAAATTGCTACGGTACAATGACTGACATTGATTCTATCTCCCGTTTTGGTATTTTCCAAATGTTTGCCCGGGTTAAAGTTAGTCATAATCAGGAACTCCCCTCCCATGGTCCTATACAATTAACGGTAGATGGTCAGATCTACTACATCGGGGCTATTCCAGATATCCTGGTAAAGACATCCACTCAAGCTGAGGGGTCTGGGCACGATGTCATTCCTCTGGGTCCTCCCGTTTTAATGTCAGAGACGATTATGCTCGGTAAAGACCTAGTTATGCCTGGATCTAATGACAGAGACGGTTGATCGGACCCTGGTGGGGGTTGGCCATTGTCCTTGCTGACCATGATCGAAACAATGAGATCCAAGTATACTGCCCTGCACCTGCTCGTGTAAATACCCGTGCTGAGAACACTAGTGACAGAGAGCCCCAAACATACTGTACTGCTCCTGCTCGTGGAAATGCCCGTGCTGACAACACTGGTGACAGAGAGCCCCAAACGTACTGCCTTGCACCTACTCGTGAAAATGTCCATGCTGACAACACTGGTGTCAGAGAACCCCAAACATACCGCCCTGCTCCTGCTTGTGAAATCGTCCTTGCTGACCAAAGTGATGATAGTGAGCCAACCATATACAACAATGCTCCTGCTCAAGGAAATGCCACTGCTATGGAAACCGCTACGACTGCTGTTGCCTCATGTGAATATGTAATCAATAGCTCGTTTGCTGAGGTACAGGACATCGACCAACCCCGTTTGAGGACTTGCCCTCCTTCCCAGCCCTTGCATCCTTCATCGTCCCTCATGGAGTCTTCTCCTCTTCAAATTGAGATGCCGACGGTTCCCCCTGATCCAGTGGAGGACCAACTCTCCTCGCCTCCTGTAATCACTGACGGTCGACATCACTCTCAGGTGCGTATATCCAACAGGTCCCATCTCTCTACTTTAGAAAAAATTACGTGCGATACGATTCTAAGACTAAGGGATCGGCCGGAACACTTACAACTCCCATCCACTTCCACTGTTTCTTCTCCTTTCAGCCCGCCCTCTCCCAGGCAGATCACCTGTCACTCTGAGGCCACCCTGTCCCCTATTGTCACCCCATTACCTGTTTCAGATACTGGCCTTATCTCAAATAAGGGATTATCTGATGGCTGCATATCTGTATACAGGCAGCTAGACCTTACTATTGATCTGTCTCCTTACAAGATTTCGCGATGTAATTCAACTCCAACCTCAGATTTGCGGGCATGCTCGGATAGGGGATTTACCAAAGTTAACCTTCAGAATAGTAGGGTCGGCCACTCAGGCAATGTGTCTGATGGATAGTGTCCTTTTTTGGAACGCTCGTGGTCTAGCTAATGCTGCCACAATTCAGACTACCAAAAGGCTTATTCGGGTAGTCAAGCCTTCCATCGTTGCTATCTTTAAGCCTATGGCTAGGGACAGTCGGAGAGTGGGCATTGGCCTCAAGCTTGGCTTCCACTCCTCCATCTCCAATGCCTCGGCTGGTGGTAAAATTTGGGTCTTTCATAGAAATGACATCAATATTTCTGTTATCGATGCTACTAATCTGCTGCTTTCTCTTGAGATTTTTCTGTCAGACCAAATTATCTCCCCCAAGATCACGTTCGTGTATGCTAAGTGCTCGAGATTCGAGAGGAGAACCCTTTGGACCTCTCTGGAGTCTCTTGCTTCGTCCTCCCCCGACCTGTGGGCTGTGTGCGGGGACTTTAACGCGATTCTTGCCTCTTCTGAAAGGATGGGCAATAGGCAGATTGACCTAGAGAGCTCGAGGGAATTCCGAGATGTCACGGATAAAGCTGGGTTAATTGATGCAAGCTTCGTTGAAAATCAGTTTACATGGTGTAATAACCGCGCGGGGGCGCTCGGGTTTAGGCCCGCCTGGACCGTCTTCTTTGCAATGACTCTTGGTTGCGCTCCTTCTCTGGCTTCTTGATTAAACACCTTCCCAGGAGTAGCTCCGATCATGTGCCGCTTTTGTTGTCCTTCCCCAGAGCGGCTCCCTCGGCCCCTAGGCCCTTCCGATTCCAGCGTATGTGGTTGCTTGATGAATCGTTCCCCAAGGCTGTTACTGATGTTTGGGCAATGGATCTCTCCCCCTGCCGATTGATAACCTTTTGTTAAAGTTGAGGAAAGTTAAGCTCCGGCTAAAGCGTGGAACCGGGATGTTTTTGGCAACATCTTTCAAAATGTCTCAACTACCGAACAAGAGCTTTCCCGCCTGGAATCCAGTGCGCAATGTGATCCGGACATTTCAGCATCTGCTCTTGCAAGGGCCAAGAGTAGGCTGTCCAAAATGAAGTTGGCTGAAGAGATCTTTTGGAAGCAGAAGTCCTGTCTATCATGGTTAAAGGAAGGTGATAGAAATACGAAATTCTTCCATCTGTCGGCGATTGAGAAGGCTCACAGACTGGGTATCTCGAAAATCCTCTTGGATGATGGTACGTGTATTTCTGACCAGCCTTCCACCTAGAGGGAGGTTGTTACCTTCTTCCAGTCCCTGCTCTCTACCTACCTAGTCCAGTCCCCTCCTTAAGAAATGGATGGCCTGCTGACGCACATCCCGCCCCTGATATCTGCTGAGGACAATACCGCCCTTATCTGTAGCTCTTCGCTTGAGGAAGTCCGATTGGCGACATTCAAAATGCCAAGGGACGGTGCCCCTGGGCTCGATGGCTTCTCCGCATCTTTCTTTACTAGCTGTTGGTCTATCATTGGCAGCGATATTCATGCTGCGGTGGTGGAGTTCTTCCGTACGAGGGTGCTGCCTAGGTCATTCTCTGCAACTTTGCTCTGTTTAGTGCCTAAGAAGCCTGGGGCCCGCTCCTTTGCGGACTACAGACCTATCAGTTGTGTAACGTAGTCTACAAGATTTTCGCCAATGTTATTGCCTCCAGGCTGAATGCCCTCCTCCTGAAGTTGATCTCTTTGGAGCAAGGGGCCTTTGTTAAATGTTGTTATATCGCTGAGAGCATTGCTTTAGGGCAAGAAATGTACAGGGACATTAATAGGAAGGTCCGTGGAGGCAACATTGTGTTGAAGTTGGACTTGGAAAAAGCGTACGATAGAGTACACTGGAATTTTCTGAAGAAAGTCCTGCTGAAATTTGGCTTTGAATCAAGTTGGGTTCACTTACTTGAAGCCTGCTAGAATGATAATTGGTTTTCGGTGCTTGTGAATGGGGTTATCTATGATTTTTTCCACTCGACTCGGGGCCTTCGTCAAGGAGACCCCCTTTCTCCGAGCCTTTTCATCCTCTCTTCCGAAGTCCTTAGCCGGGGAATCTCTCATCTGACCTCCAGCGATCTGTGCACCCCTTTTAAAGTGAAGCAAGGTTGTAGACTGATTTCCCACCTCCTCTATGCAGATGATACGGTTTTGTTCCTCAACGGATCCAAGAAGTCCCTGTAAGTGGTCAATAGTTTCCTCTCTTGTTTTCAGTCCGTCTCTAGCCAAAGAATCAACCTATGCAAGAGCGCCTTTTATTACTCCCCGAAGCTGTCCTTTTCCAGGATCAGATGTATTGAAAAGACTCTTGGGATTGCCAAGGCTGCTGGTAGCTTAACCTATCTGGGTGTTCCTATCATCAATGGAAAGAGTAAAAGTAATTTCTTCCCCCATGCTCGACAAGCTGGCTGCTAAAATTAGCGGTTGGAGAGCAAGAATCCTATCTCAGGCCGGTCGGCTCACTCTGATCTCTCATGTGCTTAGCGGGATTCTCATCCACACTCTGGTAGCCACTGTGGTCCCTAAGCAAGTCCTCCAGGCGGCGGAGAGGCTCCTCGCGAATTTTTTCTGGGGTAGTAAAGATGGGCAGTTGAAGCTTCATTGGCGTAAGTGGAATTGTATTTCCAGGCCAAAATCTGAGGGAGGGCTCGGTATCAGGAATCTGGTGGATATTATGCATTCCCTCCACCTTAAGCTGGCTTGGGATGTTAAGCAGGAGCGAGAAAATAGCCTTTGGGGATCCTTGATGCGCTCTAAGTACTTGTTAAGAGGTCCTCTTGTTGCTTCTCCTGCTGCCCTGCTTCTAGCTTCCCCTCTTAGGAAATCTCTGGTGCGCCTCCTCCCTGTCCTTGACCGGCATTCTCAGGTGCTGATTGGGCGTGGGGAATGAAGTATGTGGCACACCAACTGGTCTGGATTAGGCCCCTTGGACTCCCTTCCTTCCCTCGATATCCCTGACTCAGCTAGAAACTGTCGGGTGGTTGATTTCCTTGATGCCAGAGGCCTTTTGCAGAATCTTCCTTCGTCGATCCTGGCGTGGCTCTCCCATCACATTCAGCATGGGGGTTTTTGCACTTCTGATATAGATGACCGCCTCTTATGGCCTCTCGACCCCTCGGGAAGATTCACGGTTTAGACCGATTGGAACCTGATCAGACCTCGTCATCAAACGCGTCCTTGGTCCAAGATCGTCTGACATTCTTTGCTTCCTCCTAAGATATCTTTGTTCATTTGGAAATTGCTGAGAAATGCGCTGCCCGTTGATTCTCTCATCCAAACAAGAGGCGTTCAGTTGGTGTCAATATGTAGCTGTTGTTCTGATGGCTACTCCTCCTGCCCGAACATTGAATCCCCCTCGCACCTGTTTTTGAATGGTTTGCTGGCCAGCTACCTGTGGAGGAAAGTTGCTGCTATGTTCGGGATTCCTCTGTTCCATCACTCCTCTATTCTCCAGAGGATTCATTGGTGGTGGTTCCGGCCCTTACCCCGCAATCTCAGCGCTTTGTGCTTTCGGCTTACCCCTGTTTTCCTTCTTTGGGAGATCTGGAAAGCCAGAAATGAGGCCAATTTGATAACAATGCGACATATGTGGCGGTGATTTTATCTAAGATCAGATGGTGGCTGAACTTGCTCTTCGCCCGCTTTCTGCATGAAGCAGTCTCTCCTTCTCCGGTCCTTCCTGTGGTTTCCAGTCATAGCCGTGCCTCTCAGCCCTCTCACCAATTCGTTTTGGTCAGGTGGATCAGGTCAAGAGAAGGTTTTCTCAAGCTGAATGTTGACGGTTCTGCCTTGTCCAACCCCGGCCCTGCTGGTGGAGGTGGGATTTGCCGCAACCACTTAGGAAACTTCATCTTCGCCTTTGCCATTGGATATGGGGATGGCTCCAATAACTATGTTAAATTACGGGCCATTCATGACGGAATTAAGTACTGATTAGATCTTGGTCTTCATCAAATCATCCTGGAATCTGATTCTGCTTGGGCGGTCCACTGTCTGCAGTAGAATTCGGCCCCCTCATGGAAATGGACATACTGACTATCCAGGATTAGATCTCTTATCGAAAGGGGCTCCTTCTCTATATCCCACATCCTTCGAGAAGCTAATGGGCCGGCGGATAGCCTTGCAAAAATTGGCAGCGAGCTGCGGTCTTCCAGCTTATTCTCGGCTATCTCCTCCCTTCCTCGCCACATCAAAGGTCAGGTCCTTCTGGACAAAACCGGGCTTGGTGTCCTCCGTGACCGCAACTCCCCTCTTTAGGCTTAACGCTGGCCCTTCCTGTCTCCATCCTTGTTTTTTTCTTCTTCCTGTATAGTTTACGATAGGCAGGGCAGTCTTTTTATTCTCTGTTCCCTGCCCAAATGGACTGTCATGTAATTTCTGTCCTCTTTGAATGGAAATTTGCAGTTCTCCAAAAAAAAAAACAGAGAGAGAGAGAGTTCTCTCATCAGTAGTGATCATGACCATTATAGATGGATCCGATCATTACTGTTAATGATCATTGTGATGATGGATCCTTTCATCAACATTGATCATCATGGTTAATGATCGTTTCAATCACTAATGATCTGATGATCAACAGTGAATAGTTTAATATAAAGGAAAACATAATCATAAGCATGTATATGTACATGTCATAGTGGCAATGTACATTAAAGGGCCCATCATATTACAAGCATATATGTATCCATTGCATAGAGGACTTCACTTGTCCGTACTTGCCTAAGTTACATGAGAAATCCACTCAGATGGTTGTTTTCCACCATCTGTTCGAAGGCCACGCCACTCATCGTTTGGCAAGGATTGCCAGATCCGTGTAACTCTCAAGTTGTGGCTAATGCAAGGTGGGTCTTGTGGGCCCCTATTTTGAGTGCACCATCAATAAAGAGTTGTATCGTATGAGCGGAATTTTTCTCACGTACTTGTGCCATGATGCCACAGGCTACATGTAAATCGTATTGCATGCTGAGTAAACTCCTTTGGGCCTACCTTAAATGTATGTGGTTTATCCATGCCGTCGAACGGTTTGGATATAACACATACCTCGTGATAAGACCCACATGTGTTGCTGACGTGAATCCACATGTGTTATACATATCAGACCGATATGTATGGCTAACGTCAATATATACATGTGTTATAGTACAATACAACATCTACATGTTGTAGCTGACGCTATGCACATCAGGCAATTTAAGTGCACATCAGCCAACACGTGTGTATACCCATATATAACACATGGGCCCTCTTGTACATCAGCCATATATAATACAGTGTGTATATCAACCAACACGTATGCTCATCAGCCAATTCAATTGCACATCAGGAAATTCAACTACACCACATGTACATATGTTGTTGGTGACGTATCTCACTGTACTTGAATTGACTTATATAGCATCTTTCATGTGTTGTAGTTGAATACAACAACAATTGTTGTATGTTAGTGAAATGTACACGCATGTATTACAATACAACAACTTATGTACACCATCTAGTCGCATGTACAGAAGTTATCTAACTGGTATGATGCACACGCATGGGATATATAGCTGCTGTGATGTACATGCATGGGGTACATCACGTGGATCCTTACAGGTGGGTCATATCGTATGGTAATCATATGGGCTATGCATATTGGCGTTTAAGATTTTTTACTGTGGTGTGGTCCACCAGATTAGTGGATCTGCCTCATTTTTTAACCCCATATCATAATATGATACAGAGAAAATAATGAAAGGAGTGGATCCTTAGAAGTAATCTTAAGTTAACCCCACCTATATAACCCAGATTGTATAGAATCCATCCATAGACAACCAGTATAGGTTGCAGCGTGTTTGTGGAAAATATGAAATGGTATCTTGAATCCAAATTTTCCAAAACACCTATCAAGGTTTGTTTGCGGAAAAAAAATGATTTTGATACCTCGGTATTTCAATCCAAACATTTCAATTTAGGTGAATGTTCTTATTTGATGTTGATAATGATTAAATCTTAAACTGAGTTAACCAACAAAATGGATAGTTTGGATACAATTTATTCCATGTGTTCAGACCCATATGAATGGCTGACGTGAATTTAGCTTGAATGATGAACGCCATCCAATCCGCTACTCAAATACATCATCTAGTGGTGTATTTCAATACAACAACATTAGCCACTAATATCTATGTACGTTTACAAAAGCTATGGTGTGAAAATGTACATATCTGTGATATACATACATGTGGTATATTGCTGATGTACAATCATAGGGTACATCACGTGGACCATGCTTTTGTAATCAATCTTTGTCTGCGGAAAGAATTCAGTAGAAATGCATCATACCATCCATTATACATAACGTGTATACATAATCTAATCTAATCCATTATACACATGACTTTTTATATATGGAATTAAGATTATTCTTATTGACAGGCTATGGATTCCAATCCAAAAAGAAAGGATGGGCCACTTATCTTTTTAGATGAAAATAATTGGAGATCCGCCGTTGAACGCTCTGATACCACTGAAGGGAAGCGCAGAAGGTAAGCCCTCAAGATCTGACGGTCTACACGAGTTTTAGAACCCTCGCAAAGCAGAATATTAATGCTCCAACGGCCCGCCTATCTACTACTAGAGCAGACGGATCTATTCACACCTCTGATCCTACGATATATAGTGGTCCCGGATTGCGATCTATGGATAAGATCGTCCCAAGGACAAGCCAAAT
>JAJHSJ010000015.1:63504449-63669863 GCA_021015155.1 Magnolia officinalis | reverse complement strand
GAGCGACGGTCATTTTCCTGTTTTAATTTCATTTTTACTATAAATAGTAAGTTTTAGTTTGATTATAACTCTTCATCCGTCGGGCTTTAGGAGTTGCGCCCAACGTGAAAAGAGGTTAGAATAATTAGGAGAAAGATTTGGTGAAGCCAAATAGGACACTTCCTATTTTCGGCCGAAAACCTTGTGCACTAGTAGACATCACAACCATCTATAAATAGTAAGTTTACTATTTATAGTAAGTCACGATTTCTAGGAGTTTTAGTTGTAGTTTGATTCTGATTCCTTTCCCATTGCTTGGTACCCCTATTTAAAGGGTTGTGAACTCGTTTGTAGTCATCAATTAATCAATTTCGAATTCTTAGAATTTATTTCTATTTTCTGCTTTCTTTCCTCGTGGATTCGAGAAGTCTCTGTGAGGAGTCCATAGAAGCTTCGTGGATTCGGAGTAATTATCCTCATCACGTTCATCCCCGCGTCAATTGGTATCAAAGTGAAGATTTCCCTCGGTCCGATGGCAAACAATGAAGGTATGAATCAAAATCTTGTGGACAGTGATTCAAGGATTCGTTATCTTTCGGAAAGAATGGAAGCTTTCCACCGGGAGAGTCAGTTGACCATGCAAGGGCTGCGGGCAACCCTTGACCGTCTTGTGGAGCACTACTTCCGCCCCGAGCCCTAGGCGGTGTTCCATCACCTATGGTTGCTCCACCACCCATGGTTGCTGTACGGTGCAACCCCGATTTTCGTAGAGCACTACCAGTGGCAAACCGTAAGGCTACACCGGATGGTTCAAGTTCTAGCGACGAGGACCTTAATGAGGGTTTTCCTGATGACCAATCCATGGAGGTGATCATTTAGATCGTACTGAAAGAGACTATCGAGGTAAGGCTGAACTTCCTAGTTTTAACGGTTTATTACGTATAGAAGATTTTCTCGATTGGTTAGCCGAAGTAGAGAGATATTTTGATTATATGGATGTGTCAGATCATAAAAGGGCAAAATTGGTAGCGTTTAAATTAAAATTTGGTGCTTCTGCATGGTGGGAACAATTACAACTCTCACGAGCCCGCCAGAACAAGGCGCCCATCTCATCATAGCCACGGATGAGACGTCTTCTTCGATCACGATTTTTTTCCAGTGATTATGAGCAGATATTATTCTGGCAATATCAAAATTGTCGACAATAAAATCGAACCGTCATAGATTACACTGAAGAATTCCAACGATTGGCTACACGAAACGATCTGTCAGAATCTGAGTCACAGAAGGTGGCACGATTTATAGGTGGGTTACGGCCGACAATTCAGGACCGAGTTCAGATGTACCCAGTCGGGACAGTGGATGAAGCAGTTCAATTGGCGGGTAGGGCAGAAACACAACTTGCAAGAGCTCCTACTCGTTCATATCCTTCAACTCGACTCCCCATAACGGGTCCCACGCAGGATTCAGTGCTGGCACAAGGAAAAGATCCAGTAGGAGAACGTCCTCAACCTCCTACAACCGCAAACCGTGGTACAGGAAGCAACTCATCCAAGCCTCAACGTGCAGCACCCATAACAGCGGGCCCGAGTAGGATTCCAAATCCTTATGCTCGGCCAAGGTCGAACAATTGTTACCGTTGTGGCCAGTCAGGCCACTTATCAAACACTTGTCCTCAACGTCCCGTAACACACTTGACTATAAACGAAGGGGGCCCTGAAGATGAGGCCGCAAAAGGAGACCATGACTTTGATGAACATGAACAAACTACTAAAGAAATAGCAAGTGGCGATGAAGTAACGGGCGAGGATCGTGGCGAATTTCTAGTTGTAAGGCAATTATTGTATGCCCCACGAAAGGAATTACATCCACAGCGATACAATATATTTCGTACTCGGTGCACTGTCAACGGAAAGGTCTGTGATGTGATCATAGACAGTGATAGTAGCGAGAACATCGTTTCGAGAGTGATGGTGGACAAGTTACAGCTACTAACGATGAAACATCCTTCCCCGTACTCAATTGGATGGATAAAAAAGGCAAATGAGACTAAGGTAACTGAACAATGCACTATCTCGTTTTCAATTGGCAAAAATTATAGGGATCAAATACTTTGTGACGTGGTTGACATGGAAGCTTGTCATATGCTACTCGGTCAACCCTAGCAGTCGGACCGTGATACGACCCATTGGGGACGAGATAATGTCTACATATTCGTCAAAGATAGTCAAAAAATAATCATTGCCCCTATGGCACCAGAAAACCACCCTAAAGCCTCTAAAATGGAGGGGAGTTCCCTCTTGACCATTCGGGATTTCATGGAGGAATCCAAGGTAACCGGTGAGGTATACGCCGTAGTGGTGAAGGGCGGGAGGAAAACCCTCAAACATCCCTCCAAGTTTAAGACTGTTGGCAAATGAATTCAAAGAAGTCTGGCCTGAGGATTTACCTGATGGATTGCCCCCCATGCGAGACATCCAATATCACATATTACCTCATCCCTGGGGCTAGCCTGCCCAACCGCCCTCATTATCGGATGAGTCTGAATGAGTATGAGATACTTCAGGGGCAAGTGGAGGAAATATTGATTCGTAAGGGTCTCTTGAAAGAGAGCATGATTCCATGTGTCGTACCAGCATTATTAACGCCAAAAAAAGATGGACGCATGTGTGTCGACAGTCGGGCAATTAACAAAATTACAATCAAATATCGGTTCCCAATACCACGGTTGGACGACATGCTCGATATGCTAGAAGGGGCCAAAGTGTTCTCTAAACTAGATCTAAGGAGCGGGTACCATTAGATTTGTATCTGACCCGGTGATGAGTGGAAAACGGCATTCAAGACCAAGGAAGGGTTGTATGAGTGGCTGTTCATAGGGGTGTACACGGGTCGGGCCGAGTCGAACTGGGCTCAACCCGGCCAGGCCCGTTCAACAGCCACACCAGGCCCGAACTAGGCCTAGCCCGGTCACCGGGCCAACATCTCCAGCCCAAACTCGGCCCGACAGCAATCGGCCGAGTTCGGGCTAGTTTCAAACCTAGGATGGCTATCTATACTATCATCCAGTGGAACCATTGTGGGTGGGCCACCCACCAAATGTCACTGTAATCGGGTAATCGCAGCCATCAATTCCATTGTTGGAGCAAACAAAAGTAGAGAATAGCCGATCCAACCATCAGATGGACCATACTATTAAAATCAATGAATTATAAATAAATAAATATATATATATAAGCAGAAGAGGAAAAATTGATCCATAGGTAGCAGTAGCACTAAGAGCAAATCTAAACTGAAGATTAAAAAAAAAAAATTAAAAAAAAAAAATCTCTAATCTACACATATCTACTAGATCAGACAACCTAAATATAAAAAAAAAAAATCTTTAATCTACACAGATCTACTGAAAGAGGAATCATACACTGAGAGAGAGAGAGAGAGAGAAAGAGAGAGAAATCATACTAGTTGCAGCTGGACGGAGGGACGAGCAAGCTCTGGTGGTTGGACGGACGGACGAACAGAGAGAGGCGGACGGCCTCTGGTGGTTGCACGGACGGACGAGCAGAGAGAGGCGGACGGCCTCTGGTGGTTGCACGGACGAACGAGCAGAGAGAGGCGGACAACCTCTACTGGTCGGACAAGAGAGAGAGGGCCGCTAGTATCTTGCAATCCGGAATGAGTTACCTGACGTAAAATATATGATTTTGGGGTAGAATGAGCTACTTTAGCCAACCAACCCTGCTATGCTGGGTTGCGCAGCCCGGAATTGTGAAAAACCCCTAGATCGATGGTCGTTTCCCTGTTTTAATTTCGTTTTTACTATAAATAGTAAGTTTTAGTTTGATTATAACTCTTCATCCGTCGGGCTTTAGAAGTTGCACCCAACGTGAAAAGAGCTTATAATAATTAGGAGAAAGATTTGGTGAAGCCAAATAGGACACTTACTATTTTTGGCCGAAAACCTTGCGCACTAGTAGACATCACGACCGTCTATAAATAGTAAGTTTACTATTTATAGTAAGTCGCAAATTCTAGGAGTTTTAGTTGTAGTTTGATTCTGATTTCTTTCACATTGCTTAGTATCCCTATTTAAAGGGTTGTGAACTCATTTTTAGTCATCAATTAATCAATTTCGAATTTCTTAGAATTTATTTCTATTTTTTGCTTTCTTTTCTCATGGATTCGAGAAGTCTCTCTGAGAAGTCTAGAGAAGCTTCGTGGATTCGGAGTAGTTATCCTCATCACGTTCATCCTGAGTCACCCGGTGAGGACTAAAGTGAGGCTTAGTGGATTCTAAATAGTTATCCTTGAGAAAGTTGGTGCGTCAGTTTCCTATATACGAGTGGGCCACCCAGAATAGTTATCAATATTCCTTACACACGGAATATACGTTGGAAATAAAGAAAAGGGAATTAAAATAAAATAAAATAAAGCGAGGTCTACGATTGACGTGAAATTTATAAAGGCGCCCGCTCCACTCCATATCATCACTCGCACCAACCTCTTTCCTCTCTCTCTCTCCATGGCGTCTGCTGTTGCTGGTGTTGATGATTTCACCGTAACGGTGAAAATGAAGGAAAAGGTGGCAGCAGTTCTGCCATTGCAAGACCACTTGCTGCCCCTCTCCAACCTCGACTTGCTCCTTCCCCCTCTTGAAGTAGGCCTCTTCTTCTGTTATAACAAGCCCAGCAGCACAAGCACCACTGAAAAATCAAGCTTCCCTTTCGTGGCCAGCACTCTCAAGAAATCCCTTGCCCAAGCCCTTGTCTCTTACTACGCCTTTTCCAGTGAGTTTATCACCAGCTCCCTTGGCGAGCCTGAGCTCTTCTGCAACAATCGCGGAGTCGACTTCTATGAAGCTTATGCTGATATCGAGCTTCAACATCTCCACCTCTACAACCCAGACGCCACCGTCGAAGGGAAGCTCATCCCCAAGAAGAAAGAGGGGGTGTTCTGTGTTCAGGTCAATCTTATTTTCTTCTTCTTCTTCTTTTCTTTTTTTTTTTTTCTTTTTTTTTTTTTTCTTTTTTCAAATGGTACTTATGGCGCCCGCATCACTTCCATAGCTTCTTCCCGTTCAAAATCATGTCATCCTCCTCACAGCCAATATGCAAACCTAACTGGGGTTTTTACTTTATACAAGTGAGGCCCATGTTTAAGAGATCCACAGCATTGGCCTCATGGGCCTCACCAGAACATCTCCCATATTCTTGGAAGATTCCAGACACTAATCTCCAATATTTCAGTTTCCGGATTGCCTGCAACCCCTAGCCACAGGGTTAGAAGCTGGCGTCACTCGTTTTGAACGGTCCATCTTCTTTCTTGTTAGTACCATACATAAGCTATCATCACATGAATCTTGATAATATATTTCTCAAGTAAAACATGGGTCATTCAATCTCTCAATTTTCTTAAAAGTATCTGTTGCGATCCTCTGTCGCAATAGATACAATACCAGAAGACGTGCGTTTGCTTCTTCTCAATACTATAGACCTCGTGCTCGAAACTGAGCTGGCTAAAAGGATGGACAGCGTGGATAAAATCACATAGGACGTGGGATTTCCTGCAAAAGCCTTTAGCACAAGTTCGAGCTGGGAAATCAGGTGGGGCCACCATGCTGTTTGTGAGAAATCCATCCGTTTTTCGAAATCATTTTAAGACGTGCAAACAAAAATCAGCCAGATCCAAGACTCAAATGGGCCACTCGAGAGTAAACAGTGGGATTAGACGACTACCGTTGAAATATTCGGTCACAAAAGCTTTTTGGTTTTTTCAGTTGATCCCACCGTGAATGACCTCACGGTTTGGGAGCCGAGGAAGGTTTCAACGGTAGGCATTTCATTTCCAATTTTTCCTCTATATGGCCCACTTCAGTCGTAGATGTGAATGAGTTTCGGTCGAACGTACTAAAATGAGGTTGCATAACCAATGACCACCTCCCACCAGCTATAAATATGCTGTATTGACGTGAGCAAGTTCTGTAGGTTTGATCACGAGGAATGTGTTATATCCAAACTGTCCATCCATTCCCTGATCTCTTATTAATACTTAAGACAAATAATAAGACATATCTAACTATCAAGTGGACCATACTGCAAAAAGCAGTGGGGGATTGAACGTCTACCATTGAAACTCTTTTTGAGGTCGCAGACGTTTTGGATAAATATGAAAAAAAAAAAATTGCTCTTCTAATGAACAGATTGGATGGAAAATAAACGTTATGGTGGGCCCTACGAATTTTTTAACGGCAAAAATCATTATCTCCGCTGCTATTTGTGGTGTGGTGCAGATGGTCTTTGCATATGATTATTTTATGGAGAGTGCTCTAAAATAATCTCTAAAATAGATGAATCGGTGTAGATATAATAAATACATCGATGTGCGGCCATGTAACTTTGATAATCTGTGTTGTAAGGACTGTGGGCTGGTGCGGATTTCCTGAAGCTATATAGTTGCTGTAGGTACGTGTCATGCGAAGATGAGTGTTGACGCTCCTCGAGCTCCGAGTTGTACGACGGTTAAAAGGAGATCAAAGTTACATGGCCGCACATCGATGTATTTATTATATCTACACCGATTCATCTATTTTAGAGATTATTTTAGAGCACTCTCCATAAAATAATCATATGCAAAGACCATCTGCACCACACCACAAATAGCAGCGGAGATAATGATTTTCACTGTTAAAAAATTCGTAGGGCCCACCATAACGTTTATTTTCCATCCAATCTATTCATTAGAAGAGCAATTTTTTTTCATATTTATCCAAAACGTCTGCGACCTCAAAAAGAGTTTCAATGGTAGACGTTCAATCCCCCACTGCTACACCCTTTTCCACGGAGATCCTGCGCTGTAAACCTAGTGGGCCCACCATGATGCTTGTTAGAAATCCACTCCACCCATCCGTTTCCTGAGCTCATTTTAGGACAAAGGGCCAAAAATGAGCTAGGATCCAATACTCAAGTGTGCCAAAAATGTGAGGATTGAACATATACAGCTAAAATATTCATGGGACCACATAAGTTTTGAATCAGGCTAATATTTGTGTTCTCAATTCATCACAGTAGAAATGACGCTATCAAACGGTTTAGATGGCATGTAAACATCACTTTAGACCCAGGGAGGTTTCAAGAGTAGGAATTTGCATACCCATCTTTTCCTTTAATGCGGCCCACTTGAGTCTTGAATCTTGTTCACTTTTAGTCTTAAGTTATGAAATAAGCTCACAAAAAGGATGGACAGAGTAGATTTCTATCAAACATCACGGTGTGCCCCAACTAAGTTTCCAGTGGGGAAACTTCATGCAAAAGGCTTTTGCAGGAAATCCGCGTCGATTGTTGGAGTGATCAGGCAAAACGCGTCCATCACTAATCCGCTCCCTTATGAGTACGATGCGAATCAAGTAGTGGGAGCTGATTAGGTATGGCCTGGCCTCACCCAACACGGTGCGGCCCTGACTGTGGGCCCAACTTGATGTATGTAATAGGTAGGGGTGTACGTACACGAGTCGATTCGGGTCGAACTGGGCTCAACCCGGCCCGGCCCGGTCACCAACTAAACCCAGCCCGAACCTGGCCCGGCTCGGTCACCGGGCCAACATGTCCAGCCCGAACTCGGCTCGGTCAGCAATCGGGCGAGTTCGGGCCAGTTTCAGACCTTACAGCAAGTTCATGGGAAGGGTTTTGGCAGGTAATCCGCGTCCCATTACAAGGCCCTTGATCAACGATTTAGATAGTTGAACTATAGACTCCACAAAAAATCTAACTAATCATGACATTATAATTTCTTTTTATATTTGGATGAATATAGGTCGTTCAAGTTATACATCTGTGAGGCAGATGAGTCACTGTCACTTCAAAGATGGGTGGTGAACTATCCCAAAAGGGTAAAGGGAAAATGGACGGGTAGGATTTTATATATATTATATATATATATATATATATATATATATATATACACCACTTGATTGAGTCAGGTCGAGTCGGGTTTCGGGCCGAACTAGGATTTATCCGAACTCGGCTCGAACTCAGTTTCAGGCCGAAGAAAATGGCTCGTCCCAATCTGAACTCAGTTCCAAGTCGGGCCGAGTCGAGCGAGTTAACCGGGCTAGCCCGGTTCGTGTATAGCCTTAGTAATAGGGCTAAAAGTTGGACTAGTTCAACCAAACCGACGCGTGACCCAACAATAGGTTGGGATCCAGCAGGATGCACCGGGTTTGGTATTAAGTTTATGCTATACAAACACCAACCCTATAAAACTTAGGTCTGGCTCTAATTGAAGTTTCAGATTGCCCAATTTAATTCGAACCTAATCGATACATAAGTTTTTTATAAATTATAATTAAGGGCGGATGTTTGTGTTGAAGGTATAGAAATTTCAATGCCAATGGGTTTCATTGATCCACGGTTTTTTTTTTTTTTTTTTTAATGACTTTAGCTTTTTTTAATGACTTTAGCTAACAAGATTAGTGGGATTTCTCTTTTTCAAATAAATTGTGTTCTACACAACATGACTTTTAATGTAGTTGTACCATATTTTAATTCATTTGCTTAGAAAAAATGAAATTTTTTATAATAAATAACTATATAATTAATAAAATTATAGGTAAAAAAATAATATATGTATCGAGAGTAAAATAAACTAATGTAAGAACAAAAATATTAGCATGTATTCGCCCGACCAACTTGATAGAGCATCCTTGGGTTAAACTTCCATTGAGAATATCCAACCTAAGGTTGAGTTGGATTAAAATTGAGGTATAAAAACCTTGGTTTGAGCTAGGGTTGAACAACAACCAAACCCCAGCCCTAGTATGTATTGTATGGGCGCGGCTTCGGTGGATCACTAATTATGGGACTTGCCTTATTGTATGTTCCTTAAATCCTTGCCGTCTATCCATTTTGACAGCTTATTTTAGCTTATTTTAGAACATGTTCCCAAAAAAAAATAAGCAGATCCAAATCTAGTCACAATCTCACCACAGGAAAAGTTGTAATTGACCATTAAAAACTTTTTGTGGCCCAAACAAGTTTTGGATCGAGATGATATTTGTGTGATTCCATCATCCAGGTCTTTGTGACCTTATCAACAGATTGGATGATAAATAAAAATTCATGTGCCCCCATAAAGTTTTTAATGGCGGAGATTCAATCACAGCTGTTTCTTGTGGTATGGTCCACCTAAGTTTTGGATCTGCTTTGTTTTTTTAATCATGCCATAAAATAAGCTTTCGAAATGGATGGACGGTGTAGATGTAAGGAACATACACTACAGTGGGGCCCACAGTTAAGGATCCACTCAAACCACGCGCTAGACAAGGCTGCGGTGGTAGTTAAACGATGGTGACTCTTCCTCTTTACACATGACACACATGTAAGCCTATCCAGGCCATCCAAATTCTGGGGTACATCACGGGCGGATCACAACTCGAAATTCACATGGACCGAGCGTTCCATCGGATACTCTGCCTCATATTCACCTTGGAACCCAAAAATCATGATTATCCAACAGTTGGGATGCATGGTGGGTATATCATTCATTAGTTACGTGCAGGACTCTCCTAGGTGCAAGGACCATCCAATATTCATAGTGTTAATATTGAAATTGAAGTGGCCATATCACGTGAGATTTTTATTTTTTATAATTTTAAAATGGCCGTCCGTTAAGTAAGCCAGATTTGTAAATCATGGCACGTGGAGTTAGAAAAGGTTACCCTGGGTGTAGGTGTTGAGAATTTTATACAGATTAATGTAATATCTGTATAATATGGAAACCAAAAATCACTATGGTCAGAACTAAGGACAGGCTGAAGCACGTCTGAAACGCTGTCCTTAAAGCGTTATTTGCCCCTACTCAAGTGGATTGAGTATGCTGATAGGTTACAGGCAAATTGCTTCTAGGATACGACAAGCCTGGTGTGGGTCTGCGTTCAGCAAACACGAAGGCCCACCAAATGGAACTCTTTTACACACAATCTGGCAATATTACAATATAAAAGAAAAATCCCAAAAGAAAGAAGAAGAAAGAGAAAAATTATTTTGACCACTGCACTGGTCAGTCCAAATCGTCAGCCACTGGTTCAGTTGAACAGTCCTAGACCACACCTCTGGTCTATTCTTCAAGCTAAGGTTCAATCCTTGCTTTGTTGCTGGAATTACTATAATATTCTATGAGTGGAGAGGGGCTGGCTGTCAATGTTCGTATGGGTTTGCTGGAGTGAGTTGAGATGGTTTGGAAACCCATCTAGACCCTCTTTTATAGGCTATGATGGCTGGGGTTTATGGTCCAGGGAATTAAATTCCATGACCGTTTTCTAGCTGTTGGAGAAAACTAGCCGTTATATGGCTGTTGGAAACTAGCCGTTATATGGCTGTTGTGAGAGAGCTGGCTAGCCATTTTATAGCTGTTGGGCTAGCCGTTTTATGACTGTTAGCAACAGTTTCTGTAATTAACTCCATAGCTGTTACACGATGCGCACGTGCGCATCGTGCGCATCGTTGTAACAGCTATGGAGTTAATTACAGAAACTGTTGCTAACAGCCACACTGCCTCACATGCCTCACATGCCCACGCCCTCGCACCGAGCCCAAGACCGAGACCGAGACCGAGTCCGAGTCCGAGTCCGAGCCCGAGCCCGAGCCCGTGCCCGAGCCCGAGCCCGAGCCCGAGCCCGAGCGCGCGCGCGGGTGTTCCAGTGCTTCGCACTGGAACACGCAAGGTCAATAGTCCACGGACTACCAAGGTAAATATTATAATACTCCGCTGTTTTCATTTAAACCCGATTTCTTTCTCTTCTCTTTCCCATGTGGGACTATTCCCAAAATCTTAAAAAACGTGTTTTTCAAACAATTTTTTTTTAATACTTTATTATAATATATTATTAAAATATATATTAAAATCAATATATTTATAACAGTAGGTACATACGCCAGAGTTTTCCTTTTCCACCTGTCTTTTGGCTTGTGTACCACATCACCACCGATATAACTCGTGTGACGTCACCAAGTCCTGTGATTCCTATAATGACATGAGGCATGTGTTATATCCAAACTGTCCCAACATTTCAAATAAGACAGATCCAAATATCGAGTGGGCCACAGCACAATGAAGTGGTGGATTAGACGTCAACCATTGAAACTATTTTCGAGGTAATAGAAATTTTGGATCAATCTGATATTTGTTTTTCTTATTCATCCAGGTATGTGTGTCCTTATGAATAGATTGGATGTGAAGTAAACGTTATGGTGGCCTATAAATGATTTAACAGTCCTACTATTTATGGTGCGGTACCCTTGAGCTTTAGATATGACTCATTTTATAGGCTCATGATCTAAAATAATTTAGC
Source organism: Magnolia officinalis (assembly GCA_021015155.1). Classification (NCBI taxonomy): domain Eukaryota; kingdom Viridiplantae; phylum Streptophyta; class Magnoliopsida; order Magnoliales; family Magnoliaceae; genus Magnolia; species Magnolia officinalis. The sequence continues at coordinate 63,658,540 of JAJHSJ010000015.1, read as the reverse complement.
CAAATGGATAAACAGAGTGAATATAGTAAATACATCATTGTGTGGCCCATGGAAATTTAATTTACTCTGAAATGTTCGTACAACTTTGAGCTCGAGGAGTGTAAGCGCTCGACACGTATCCACGCCACCAACAACATTAGTGTGGCTGGTTATGTCTCTTTCATTTGGCGAGCTCGTAGTCAAGACTTAGCCAAATAATAATAATAATAATAAGACAGATTCAAAAATAAAGTTGGCTACACTGAAAAAGTCAAAAGTCAGTGAGGGATTGAACGTGTAACCTTGAAACTCCTTTAGGTCACGGAAGTTTTGGATTGATATTATAATTGTTTTTCCGCTCCATCCAGGTAGGTGTGATTTTATGAATAGATTGGATGGAAAATAAATATTATAGTGGGCCCTACGAATGTTTTAACAATTAAAATCATTGTCACAATTATTTGTGGTGTGGTCCAGTTAAGCTTCAGATAGGAATCATTTTTAGGTTCATGCTCTTAAATGATCTGGCAAAATGAGCGAACAATGTAGATATAATAAATACATCATTTTGTGGGCTATGTAACTTTGATTTACTTTGAACCGTTGGTACAACTCGGAGCTCGTCTTCAAAGTTGTACACCAGCCAATCCGCTTTCCTGTTTGTGAAGTTTCACGTGCCCCTCACTTTTTCCTGCCAGTCTCAGGTTTGCCAATTCTTCAGATGCACACCACTGAAATCAGTGAACACTTTAACGAGTAAACTGGCCTGACCTCCATGTAGCATTCCAGCTTTTGAATAGATAGGATTTCAAATACGAATGTCGCATTGGCAGGGAAGAAGAATTCAAAATTTCTTAGACAATACTTGTATATGATTGTTCCACCTTTATTTGGCGAAATGATCAACTAGTTGATGCAATTTGTTTGGGAGTTTAGTATCAATGAAAATGGTAGAATCCAACATGAAGATCACCACAATTGTATGTTGAGTTAGACTATTGGTTTTCCATTGATGATTTCAACTGTGAGTACACACCTGATGAGTAGACTAGATTGGCCCGATTTTTGTTTTAGATGATCTTTATATTCGGTATTTTACTAGTCGTATCCTTACATAAGTGCCACATTGGCCGGAAGTTTTTTTTTTTTTTTTTTAAAAATAAATCATTAATGAACAGGAAAAGTTACCAGAGGCACAACACAATGTATGATGATGATCATTATAGGTGGGTGGTTTGGACAGGCAACGGAGTTCAAGTGCGGTGGGGTGGTTGTGGCATGCTCATTCGACCACCGTGTAGCTGATGCCTACTCAATGAACATGTTCTTGGTATCATGGGCAGAGATGGCTCAATCAAAACCAATTTCCACCCCACCATCTTTCCGTCGATCCTTACTCAACCCAAGGCGCCCTGGCTCCTACGATGTCTCCATTGACGACATGTACGTGCCACAGTCATCGTTGCCACCTCCAAAGAATGAAGAACCAGCAACCGATGATGACAGGAAAATAAGTCGAATTTACTATGTGACTGCCCAAGATATCAATGAGCTTCAGTCCCTTGCCAGCTCTGGTGGCTGCAAGAGAAGCAAGCTCGAGTCGCTGAGTGCATGCCTGTGGCAGATTGTTGCGAAAAGTGAGAGAGACAGCACGAGAAGATGCAAGATGGGGATTGTGGTTGACGGGCGGACAAGATTGAGTGATGGGGATGGGCCCAACCATTCCATGTCAAATTACTTTGGGAACGTGTTGTCGATACCATTCGGAGAGGAAAGAGTTGAGGAACTGGCAACAAGGCCATTGAGTTGGGTGGCGGAGGTGGTGCATGAAGCATTGAGTGAGGGAGCAAGCAAGGAGCATTTCTTGAGGTTGATAGATTGGGTAGAGGCAAGAAGACCACAGCCAGCAGCGGCGAAGATATATTGCACAGGAAGGGAAGATGGGCCCGCATTTGTGGTGTCATCGGGGCAGAGGTTCCCAGTGAAAAGAATGGATTTTGGGTGGGGGAAGCCGGTGTTTGGTTCATACCATTTCCCATGGGGGGGATACGCAGGGTACGTGATGCCAATGCCGAGTGCGAGCAGGGAGGGGGATTGGGTGGTCTACATGCACCTGTTCAAAGGGCAGTTAGATCTGCTGGAAGCTGAGGAAGGCCATATCTTTCACCCCTTAACTCCTGAATACCTTAATTTGGCTGCTGCTGCTGCTGCAACTTCCGACGTTTCTTATGCCAGGGAGGAGATTCCAAGTTGTAGCCGTCCCTGTGCTATTACTAGTGCTACTAGTACGAATGGAGGAGGAGGAGGCAAGGTGAAGAGCTTTACCCTTGTATGATATGGATTTGTGCGTGGGATGCTTTACCACCAAGCTGGATTATTTTTTTTTCTTCTTCTTCTTTTTCTTTCATTTGCTTTCCCTATCTTTTAACAAATAAAAGGTGGTGTTTGTTCTCCCTTCCACTGCAACTCGATTTGAAAATTCACTTAAAAGGACCTAAAATTCAAAAGAAAAGGTGGAGAGCAATACTCTAAGTTGACTAATGCTTTCTATCTCTTCCCGAGGAAAAGACTCCAGTTCCAAAAAAAAAAAAAAAAACAGAGAAACTCTCACTTCTAACCAGCTTCGAAATTGGATATGAATTAATGTATTATTTGTTGGAACCACGGAATCACATATATGAAACCTGCAAAGTACTTCAATTGCAGGACTAAGTTCAAACACAAATAAACTGAATTTTGCATGGAAAAGTTTTTGCAAAAATAAAAAAACAACGACATAGAGCAATAATAATACACTATAAAAGAAAATTACAAGAGATAGAGTTTACTGATTTGAACAAGCCTAAAATATTCCTCACAAGCCAAATTATGCCCTTAAAACTCTTATAAACGAATTTAGAAAACCTAGAACACTTTTCTTGATACCCAAATCCCGATTACACCCGATATATATGGCATAATATTGTATCACAATCGGAATAAAAAACAAATCCTGCACTTACGCAATTCTGCACGCGCACTCGATGGCACCTTCGATGGGAGTTCGATGGCATCGACGATCTATCGATGGATCAAGAAAATATCAAAACGTTTTAGCAATAAAACATAAATTTTTCAGATTTTTCAAATGGCATCGGGTATTTGTCGATGTTATCAACATTTGTTCAATGGCATCGAGTTGGCTGTCAATTGCATCGACAGACCCTATTGTTTACAGATTTGAGACATCAACAACATTATTAGTGCCATATTAATGTTAATAAAGACCGAAGAAGAAAGCCTTTGAAATGAAGTTGGACCGAAAGCTAGGTGGGGCCACCATGATGTTTGTGAGAAATCCGCTCTAAACCATCAATTTTTCCAGATCACGTTCGGTCATGGTGCCAACAATGAGGCAGATCCAAAACTCAAGTAGGTCGTACAGCTGGAAAAGTTGGTAGGAAAATGTCTACCGTTGAAATCTCCCTAGGGTCCACCGTAATGTTATATGCCATTAATCTCGTTCATAAGTTCATTCCGACTAGGACGAAGTGAAGACACAAAAATATTAACATCAGCTCAAGATCGTATCGGTCAATCAGCACCAACACGAATCTGATAGACACATGCTTAACCACTGGCACAAATATATATATGAAGTTAATTCATTCTCTCTAAGCGTAACCCTTCGATACCAACCTCGCTTTATATCTATCATATTTCATTTTGAATAACCACTTGCATCTTATCACTTTTCAACCCACTAGAAGCTCCACCAGGTCACATGTGTTGTTCTTGTACAAAAAGTTCATCTCATCGTCTATGGCCGCCTTCTACTTTTCTGCATCAGGCTCATCAAGAGTTTCCTGAATAGTAGACGGGTCTCCCTCATCTGTAATGAGGGCATATGTGATATTAGAGTCGTACCTGTATCTTGTCGGTAACTCGCGATCTCTCGCAGCAAATTTCTTCTCACAGATGACTGCTCCACCTGCTCATGTACCTTTGTCTGTGCATTTGTCTCTGCCCGAGTATCACTTGTGTCAATCTGGACGTCTACGAACAACCTCTCTAGTTTCTTTTGCTCCTCCTGATCATTCTTGGGGAATAGAGAGCTTTTGTCGAACCTGACGTCACGACTAGTGATGATTTTTCGTATGACATCGTCATATAACCTGTAACCTTTAACACCAACACCATAACCAACAAAAATGTACTTTTTAGCTCTATGGTCTAGCTTATCTCTCTCAACTGACGATATATGAGAGTAAGCCTCATAACCAAATATATGCAAATCTGAATAATCAACCTTACCACCACTCCATACTTCCGCTGGAATCTTGCAATCAATTGCCGTAGAAGGGGGCTAATTCACCAAATAGCAGGCCATGTTAACAGCCTCAATCCTTGCCCAACCCGGCATTACTAATCATGCATAGGGCCTTCTCCAAGAGAGTCTGATTCATCCACTCAGCTACACCGTTTTGCTCGGGTGTATGGCGCACCGTGTTGTACGTATGATCCCTTCATCTTTGCAATATTGATTAAATTCATTGGAAGTATATTCACTACCATTATTAGTCCTTAAAACCATTATTTTTCACCATGTCTATTTTTCCACCATGGTCATCCATTATTTAAATTTAGGGAAAACTTTGGATTTATATTTCATAAAATAAACCCAAACTTTTCAGGAGTAGTTGTCAATGAATATAACAAACTATGACGACCGTCCAGCTGAAACCACGGGCAACAGCCCCCATACGTCAGAGTGCACATAATCAAGCATGCTCTTACATACATGTTTACCAGTTTTAAAGGATAACCTAGATTGTTTACCATATATACAATGGTCATATATATTTAAATTAAAATTCTTAAAAATTAGAATTAAACAACAATCGGAAAGTACCTTCATGCCCCCTCACTCATGTGGCCCAGACGAGCATATCGCATATGTGCAGACACGGAATTTGATGCAGTCGTGCAGCTCCACCTATTAAGTGTTCCCTATCAACCTGTAAAGATTATCGTGCATCTGCGTGCTCATAACCACAAGTGCCCCTTTTGAAACTTTAAGGACACCATTAAAACCGACAAACTTACACCCTATTGCTTCAGTGCACCGAGAGAAATCAAACTCTTCTTCATATCAGGAAAGTGCTTGACCTCAGTCAAGGTACGCTCCATCCCATCAGACATCTTAATACGCACCATACCAACAGCCACAACGTTACATGCATTATCATTACCTATAAACATGTATCCACCATCGCACTCCCTATAACTGGCAAACCAACTTCGATGAGGAGTCATGCGATATGAAGCCCCTATAAATGTCAAGGATCCACTCATCTCTATGATCATCATACAAGTGTCCGATCATGGATATTGACAACACATCACATCCGCTTATCTCTTCATCAGACGTGTCAGTGTTGGCCTCCATAGAAGAAGCTTCTAAGTTTTCTTTCTTCAACTTAGAATTTGTACAATCATTCTTCATGTGTCCAGCCATCCCACTGTTCCTGCACTTTAACTTGCCCTTGCCCTTGTCCTTGGATTTGGATCTTGACTGAGAAGATCTTGTATCTCGCTCAGTATTTCTGCCCCTCATAAGCAGTGCATTAATAGAGGCCCTCATGCTACCATTTTTCTTTCTCATGGCCTTTCCCTGAAGGGTTGAGATAACGGAGTCCACACTCAAGGACGTATTACAGGTGCACAACGAGTCCCTAAAAGAGTCATACGATGCAAGAAGTGAATTCAGCAAAATACATGCCTGATCTTTATCTTTGACCACTTCTTTCATGTCTAACAACTTGCAAATCAACTTGTTAAAATTACTGATGTGGGCGTCCACATTTCCACCATCTGTCATTCAAAAGTTGAACAACTACAACTTCAAGTATATGCGATTTTCAAGGGACTTTTATAACACCCCGTACTTTTGCGTACTTGGGTGTTAGCATTATAAACTAAAATCTGTATGAGGGTACACAAAAACTAAGTTATTAACCATTATTTAATAAGTCACAAGACTTACAACCTGCCACCAAATCTCAATAGTTAGAATATCAAATTCATAAATTCAAACGTTAATTTAAAATAAATCGATAACCATAAGTTGAGACCCTTATTTTGTGACCGTGCTTCTTAATTAAAGCTCTGTAGGGGCCGAGTGAATGAATAAATGATGCTGATCTGGGTGTAACCCACATAAACAATTAGAGAAAAGTAGAAAAAATTATAAATACTACTACTAATAATAATAATAATAAGGATAACAAAGTTATTAAAATGTCATAATAAGGATAATTAATAGTATAAATATGTATAGAGTCATCAAATCCCTAATCCAACAGTTAATTTCTAGTTAAGTGGTCCCTTTGACCCTTTGTAACCGTTGATATACGAATTAGGATCAACCCGACCACCAGATCAATATAAATCCACAAATAAGAATCAAAAGTTAAAAGTAGGTCTCCCCTAAGTATATGAATTGCCAAACAAATGGTCAAATGTCCTAACAGGACAAGTTGATTCAAATGGACGGTGCAGATTGCACCATAGATCTCTGTGGACCCCACTTTATATGGCGCGTGTGCACAACTAGTGCACACCCGCACTGCACCGAACCAGTCACTCCGGTCAAACTAGGTTTGACCCGAAGCTTCCCAAAAGAGAGAAATCTCTCTCTTTCGTGAGTCTTTCCACCACTAACGGACATCGTCCGTTCATTTGAATTGTGGCCCACCATTTGTGGTCACACGAATGATCTAGACCATTCATCTGGTTCAGAGGGTCGGTCTGACCAAAACCTAGTTAGTCTTACACGTTACTTCACACATACATACACACCATTACGGGCACAAGGCGAGTTGCATGCGGCTACTCTTCCGAAAATGAAATTTCCATTTTTGTGAGGATAAGCTGGCAACCCAAGTGGGAATCTCTCCCTCCATCTCGACCCTCCACCTCAATCAATCCCAACCCTCCATTCATTTTCTTTTTAAGGCTTTCACAGCTGTAGAATAATGGGAAAAATCTTTCCATTTGGAGTGTTGACTCAATCCCATCCGTCAGTTTGTTTCTAGAAATATAAACCCTAACTTCCAATCAATCCTAGCCATCCATTCCCGTTCATTTCCCTTGCAAGGAAACCCTATCACGCCATTTCAGGAGCACGTAACATCTATGGGAGTCATTGATCCTACAGATGTTTTCAGTTAGTGGGAGTTGAGCGTGTTTTATTTTCACAGACATCAAAAAAAATCTCATTTAATAAAGTTATTTGATGATTCTGATATATAGTTAATTTCTGTTTCTCTCTAAGTATGCGCAATATAATTTGAGTAAGTAGAACCACAATAATGTCCCATTGGAGACATTTGAAAGCTTCAAGACATCTTAAGGATAGACACACACCATCACATTACGTGTGTAATCTTTATACCACACTTCCTAGTTCCAAATCTATGTCGTTAAGACTATTAGTATTTGTGACCGCGCTTAACATCACTTCGTTTAGATTAAATGTTGTGATGACTACCGCGATTCGATACTGACAGTCTTAATGGATCAGATCGTCACAGCACTACCCGTATTATACAACCATATAATCGGTTAACCATTTGGATGTTTCTTCAAATCAAAACATGTTTTTCAAAATATTTCAAAAGATTAATCATTGACATTGATCAAAAGTGGCCCGAGTGGGAGAATGTAAGAATTCTGTAAGGTGGGCCTTAGTGATCAACGGTTTAGATTGTCCTAAGGGTTGGATAATGTGATCGGGTATACCAGTGGGCCCCACTAAGTTGTGATACATTTAGAAATTTGTGTAAGGGGTGGAGTGCTACAACTGTGATACATACACAGTGTTTTAGAGGAACTAGGATTCTCAAATTCATGTGGAGCCATAGGGAGAGGAGTTTTGATGGGTTTCAAACTCCTCTACCCTCTGCATTATAAAACAGGGCTCGTTCCCCAATCCAACACCACCGATAGAAGCTTAAGCTCCATCGTAACTTCTCTAAAGGGTGTACGGAGAGGAAAACTCTAGTATTAGACCTACAGCAACGGCATCCCAACAACGTAAGTCATCTATCTCTTCAAATCTCCATATCCAATGCACAGAAGATCTTTTAGCTATTCCGCATCAAATCTTACATATAGAACTTTGGATCACCGCTGAATCTCAATCTTTAATTGAATATTTGCACTATAATGTTGCAGGATGTCTAAGCATGTACAATTTCAAAATGTTGAAATAGACAGACGTTTAAAAATAAAAATAAAACCTTCAAGTTGATCACCCTGTAGGAAATAGTGATGATTAAACGCTTACCATTAAAAACTTCTTAAGGGCCATGGTAACGTTTATTTGCCATCTAGCCGGTTGATAAGGTCATCAATTGATTCAAAACTTTTGCGGCCCATGAACATTCAATCTCAACTGTTTCCTGTGATCTGCTTCATTTTTGGGCTTAAGCTGGAAAAACGGATGGATGGCATGAATATATAACAACTATATCAAGGCGACCCCAGGGTCACAGGGTTCATAGAAGTGGTTGTTTCCTTGGCCTCACCGAATCGTTGAAAAGTCTAAAATATTGGTACATGAATGTGGGTTGATTATATCCATTGAGAAAAATGTGAGTTGAATACATAATTCATGTGCGTCCTTGTGTAGGAAAGCAATATATCAGTACAAATATGTAAAGATATTTCTGAGAAGACGTACGCACGAGATACGCGGATTCACTTGGACCACATATTTCTTCAGGAAAACTGAATTTTCGTACATTAAGTAATAATGCTTTAGCACGCATGATTCACGTGATGTATACTAATGCTGATAATCAGTGGGCCTTACACCCAGGAAAGCAATGGATTCCTAAAACAAATGGAAGACAGCAAAAGCTGATTAAGTTGCACAGATATTAGTGCAGGTAAATGCGTTTGAGGGATCGGAATCCATTACAACCACCGGTTGCACGCAGCTGCCGTCAAAACACTCGAGATTAATAGGCCCATCGTGTTCCAAGTATGACATCCACTCTGTTCATCGCATGAGTCTTATCATGTTTCACATATGTCACAAAAATCAGCCCAATCCAAAACTCAGGTGAGCCACACCACGGATAATTTGTAGTGTACATGCTCATCCTGATGAGGCATGCCTCATGAACGGGTCGGATGGAATATTAACACCCAATGGGCCTCATAGAGTAATATATAGTAGGCAGTCCATTGGCTTTGCTGTCGATGAGGCAGGCTAAGAATCGGCGCACCTGATGGATGAGGGACGCGGATTGCGTCCTACCCTGCCTGTCTCCAGCTGGGAACGGGCAGGAGCTTTGAGTGCCACAGTGATGTATGGGTCTTATCCACACCGTTTGTACATTTTTTTCCTATCATTTTAGTGTATAAACCCAAAAAAAGAGGCAGATCGCATGCTCAAGTGGACCACACCACAAGAAGCAGCGGTGATAATGATTCTCACCGTTGAAACTTTTCTAGGGCCCACCGTTACGTTTATTTGCCATCCAAAATATTTATAAAGCTATATAGACCTGTATAAAGAGAAAACACAAATATCAGCTCTATCCAAAACTTCTGGCCCCAAGAAGTTTTCAACTGTAAGAGTTTAATCTCAATTTTGTAGTCAAGTTGAGATTTGGATCTGCTTAATTTTTGGTCTTATAGCTTCAAATGATACGAAAAAGTGAATGGATGGTGTGGATAAGACCCATACATCACAGTAGCCACTCAAAGCTCTTGCCCGGTCCCATACCGGCGGGTGGGACGCAATCCCCGTCCATGATAATTGGAAGGGACGCAGATTGCGTCCTACCCTGGACAATAATCCGTCCGGGCAAGGCTCAGTGGTGCCCACTGTAATGTAAGTGTTTTATTCACGCCATTCATTGTTTTTCTCAGATCATTTAAAGGTATGATCCAAAACCGTTCTTGGGAGCTGGAGAAGTTTCGTATCAAGCTTACATGTGTATTTTTACTTCATCCCCGTCTACGTGACCTTATTAATAGGTTGGATGGTAAACAAAAAAAAAGCATCACGGTAGCCTTTAGAAAGGTTTCAACAGTGGTTGTCATTATCACTGCAGCTTCCTTTGGTGTGGTCCACTGAAGCTGTAAACCTGCCTCATTTTTCTGATCATATCATAAAATGGTCTGATAAAAGTGATTAACGGCGTGGATAAAATACTTACGTTACTGTGGACCCCACAGAGCCTAATACCTTCCACCTTCCGGCGGGAGTAGGACGCAATCCGCGTCCAAATGGAAGCATGGTCACGTAGTCTTATTGGCTGACTAATGCATGCACATAAACGGTAAATCTTAGCAAAAAACAAAAAAAAAAACAAAAAAACCAAAAAAAACAAAAATCTAATGGTTACTATAAGTCCAAAACCAATTATATAGTTTAATTGCATGACTTCACTTTTTCCGACATCTTTCAAGTGTGTGCATAGGGTCCGCTTCATGGCTCAGTAGTATACAGGCTTTGTTTCAACCTTCGAGAACGCGAGATTGAGTGCCCATGTGCTGTGGGCCAGCAGGGGAGCGGATTAGATGCGTGACGTGGCAAAACAGCGTTAGTTAGATACCAATGATATGTTCTCTTGCAATGAATGTTATTCCGTTTCTGCACTCGGCTACCAAATTGGACTATCATACTGAGTAAATTCAGTTGGGCCACTGTGAATTTATGTGATTTATCCACACATTCCATCCGTTTTTCCATCTAATTTTAGGCGTTGAGCTCAAAATTGAAGCTTATAAAAATCTCAAGTGGACCATACCACAGGAAAACAGTGGAAACCTTTCCAGGCCCCACAGTGATGTTTATTTTTCATCCAAAACTGTTCAAAGGATCAAAAAAACATGAATGAAGAAAAAAAAAAAAAAAAAAAAAAACAAAAAAAAAACAATATAATCTTGATCCAAAACTTCTGTGGCCCCCAAGAATTTTTCAACGGTATAAATTCAATTCACACTGTTTCCTTTGGTGTGGCCGATTTTAGCCTTTTATATGCTTAGGTTTTGACCTAAGGCCCTAAAATTATCTTGTAAAATGGATGGACAGACTGGATAATATACATAAATCACGGTGGACCCCACAGAGTTTACTCAGTACCCAATCCGCTTCCCTCGGCCATATATATACCGGTAAACTCCATTTTCAGGTTTTTTTTTTCTTTTTCTTTTTCTTCTTCACTCTCTCTTAATTTTCTTACCACCCACCTTGCATCCTAATCTCCATCTACTGATTGTTAGGATTTTTGGCCTGCGGAATCACACAGATGTAGATCTAGGATAGCAATCCAATGGCACCAAGCACACAAGAGAACACACAGATTTAACGTGGAAAACCCTTGCGGGAAAAAACCACGGCATAAAGCGATAGATCACCACTATGAAAGCATCAATTACAAAGAGAAAAGACTTACCCGATTCGAACAACTTCAAATCTCACCCTTGTTACACCCTTTGATAACCCTAAACCCTTTTAGGAAGCCTTAGCATACATTACCATACCCTAGAATAACCCTAGGGACCCCTATTTATAGTTTAGGAAACTTTCCTTCCACATCCCAGTTGCGAAAGGACTCAAATCCGCAGTTTCACACAAAATCGTGGAACAAACTGCGTAACCTACGACTAGTAGTAGCTTTCCTACGACTGGTCGTAGACCACCTACGACTGGTCGTAGCTCTCCTACGACCAGTCGTAGCTACAGTAAAAAATAGCAAAAAATCGCTGGACTTTGAGTCGTGTCAGGGCTCAAACCTACGACCGGTCGAGCGCCTCCCACGACCAGTCGAAGCTTCCCACGACCGGTCGAATGACCTCAAAACCTTCAGATTTAAGACTTTTCTCAACAATCTCTACCAAGTCTTCAATCTTCAACCGTGTAACTTCTTAACCTCTTCTCTTATTTTTGCATCACATCATAGCTCAAGATCACACTCCGTCCTTCTTTTCCGCCATCGTCAAGCCCAGAGAAGTTTCACAAAACTTGAACTTCTCTACAGGAATTTCTTGTTGATCATATCTGTCGGATCTAAATCAACATGCCTAACCACCTTTGCTCCTGTCTTCATAAAAGAATGACGTAGTCTTCTTACCATCTCACCGCTACCCAATATTGCTTGCCGGGGTACTTGCTCACAACACTGATAGACTGTGAAATAATCGGTCTAATCCAGACCATGGCATACACTGTCAACCGCATTGGAATAAGGCTTATGAGATATCCTGTTATTCCTCATCTATTTTGGGACATGTCCTGAGGAAAACTTGAAGAGAGACGCGTAGGGAACGCTCTCTGGCTTTACCTGGCCCATCACATCCTGGATCAGTACCTATACACAAGGTATTCCTCCTGTGATTACCAAAGCTTATTCCTCTTTCAGTCTCAACGCCGAGAACCATCTTTGCAGCCCTCCGATCCTTCATCCTGAATGTCCCACCATGAAGGAATCAAACCACTGCCTAGGCGACAGGTCGAACCACGACCTCCTGCAAAGTCTTTTCTCAGCCTTTTTAACTTCGAATCGCTCTGGTTGCTTCATGTAGATCTGCTCTTCACTTTCCCTTACAGAAGTACAGACTCCACATCCATCCTTCCAGCTTAAGATCACGTTGGTCAACCAGCACCAAACATGGATCTAATAGACACCTGTTATACCGTCGGCGCGAATATCTCTGAGAAGCCTGATTCCTTCTCTCTAAGCATAACCCTTCGCTACCAACCTCGCCCTGTATCTATGTTGTATCCTCCTGAAAATTCACCTGCATCTAACCGCTCACCGGCCCACTGGAAGCTCCACCCGCTCCCATATGTCGGTCTGGTACAACGAATCCATCACATCACCCATAGTCACCTTCCCATTTTCAATATCAGGCTCACCTAGAGCCATCTGAATAGAAGATGAATCTCCTGTGATATTGGAGTCGTCCATGTACCTCGCCGATATCCTGCGATCATGCCGTGTGATTCTTCTCACAGGTGGCTGCTCCACCTGCTCTGTATCCTTGTTCGCACATCTTAGCCTTCTTGCCCTGCTCGCTCATGTGGTCATGCCCATCATGCCACACGCGTGCAGAAGTGGAATCCACTACATCTACTATAGCTCCACCGTTTAAAGTGCTCCCGATCAACCTGTACAAGTTACCGAGTCGTTGCGCTTTCATGATTACTCGTGCCCCTTTAGATACTTTAAGAGCACCATCACTACCTGTGTACTTGCACCATTTTGCCTCAAGCACACCAAGAGAAATCAGATTCTGCTTCAAATCAGGAACGTGCCTGACATCAGTCAAGGTACGCTCCACCCCATCAAACATCCTGATGCGCACCGTACCAATAGCCACAACATTACAGGCAATATCATTACCCATAAATACTTGTCCACCATCGCACTCCCTGTAGCTGGTGAACCAACTCCGATGAGGAGTCATGTGAAAAGATACCCCTGTGTCTAGCATCTACTCGTCCTTACGATCATCGTATGGCCGCCTAATAGTAGACACAGATAAAACATCACCATCACATCCATCTGACGTGGCAGTGTTGGCCTCCTTGCATGAAGCCTTAGAATCTTCCCTCTTCGATTTAGGATTTTCACAATCCCTCTCACATGTCCTTCCTTCCCACAATTTCAGCACTTTACCTTTCCTTTGCCCTTGCCCCTGGATTTGGATCTAGAACCAGAAGAACCTGTACCTTGTCCAGAATTCCTACCCACTGTAAACAGTGCATCAGAAGACGTCCTCATGTCGCTGTTTAGTTGTCTCATAGCCTTCCCTTGAAGAGCCGAGATAACGGTATCAACACTCAGGGTTTTGTTCGTGCTGTACATAGTGTCCTTGAATGCCTCAAAAGACGCCGGGAGAGAATTCAGCAACATACATGCCTGTTCTTCATCTTTCATCACTTCCTCCATATCCAGCAATTTGCAAACCAATTTATTAAAGTTCCTAATGTGAGCCTCCAGATCTCCACCCTCTACCATCTTGAAGTTATACCACTGCCGCTTCAAGTGTAGGCGATTTTCAGAAGATTTCTTCGCATAAACATCCTCTAACTTCGCCCATAACTTAGCCGCAGTTTTCTTCCTCATGACGTTGTAGATAACCTCATCCGTGAGACATAAACGGATCGATGATAAAGCCTTCTTATCAAGAGTATTCCAATCACCATCAGTCATAGTGGACTTCCGCTCCTCAAGAGCACCATCTTCGCCTTGCTTGATTAAGGAACTCATCATCTTGATCTTCCATAACTCAAAATTATTTTCTCCTGAGTACTTCTCAATCTCATACCTGGCGCTCGCCATTATTACTAATCCCTCAGATTCAGATCTGTGTCCCAACCGATTGCTCTGATACCACTTGTTGGAATTTTTGGCCTGCGGAATCACACAGATCTAGATCTAGGATAGCAATCCAATGGCACCAAGCACACAAGAGAACACACAGATTTAACGTGGAAAACCCTTGTGGGAAAAAACCACGGCACAAAGCGACAGATCACCACTATGAAAGCATCAATTACAAAGAGAAAGGACTTACCCGATTCGAACAACCTCGAATCTCACCCTTGCTACACCCTTTGATAACCCTAAACCCTTTTAGAAAGCCTTAGCATACATTACCATACCCTAGAATAACTCTAGGGACCCCTATTTATAGTTTAGGAAACTTCCCTTCCGTATCCCAGTTGCGAAAGGACTCAAATCCGCAATTTCGCGCAAAATCGCGGAACAAACTGCGTAACCTACGACTAGTCATAGCTTTCCTACGACTGGTCGTAGACCACCTATGACTGGTCGTAGCTCTCCTACGACCAGTCGTAGCTACAGTAAAAAATAGCAAAAACTCGCTGGACTTTGAGTCGTGCCAGGGCTCGAACCTACGACCGGTCGAGCGCCTCCCACGACAAGTCGACGCTTCTCACGACCGGTCGAACGACCTCAAAACCTTCAGATTTAAGACTTTTCTCAACACTGATCCCTAATCTCCATCCACTGATCGCTGTATTATCTCTCCTTTCTTTTATTTCTTTCAATCGAGGCTCTCGATGATACCTGCCTACCGTTTATCCAAAACAGGTTCGTGCATGTGATACATGAGAGGGGACCCCATTTATGTTGATGATTCAACCATTGCCAACCAATGATGGGACGCATTAGATCACATTATCTTGGGTATGCAATGTCTGCACCTACACTAAAAAACATTGTTCCTCTTAAGTGGGATCCATTCATTTACAATGTGATTTTTTGTTTTTTTTTTTTTAAATTTTGCCCTTTTCTTAATGTAGATACAGGATGAAGGTAAGCCAATGGAAGCTTTGAAGCTAGCGAAATGCCTGCGGTGCGACCTGCACAATAGAAAAGGGAGCAATTTCTGCCCTTTCAAACACGTCAATGGCGTAAAAACACGTCACATAATCCAAGCACGACCTACACAATAGAGAAGGGAGCAATTTCAAGCCTTTCAACCTGCACAATAGAGAATGGAGCAATTTTTCATCCCTTTCAAACACATCAATGGCACAAGAACACATCGCAAAAGCGCAAATAAAAGCAGTTGTTCTTTCTTCTGTTAGACATAGTTTTATTTTAGCGTACATTCATTATAAGCTATTGTTTATATTTAGGAAATAATGCCCCTAAATTGTTTGTACTGACTTTCATCGACAAAGTCACGAAAAAATGTTCCTCTCTCTCTCTCTCTCTCTCTCTCTCTCTCTCTCTCTCTCTCTCTCTCTCTCTCTCTCTCTCTCGTTTAGGTCCGTTGCAAGTGAAATTGTGCCATTCAAGCTATTCTCATCAAGTAAATGAGACTAGGATGACTCTGTTTTTACTGGCCGCCGAATAATCAAGACTGTCTATATTTTTTCCAAGGACTGTGATACCCAACATATAGCAAGGCATAGACAAGGCCTATATAAGAAAAAACTTAATTGTGCGCTCAACTTTTGTTGCTACCAATGAAAAATGAGAAATCGAAGATCACTGCAATCTGAGAGCTCTAATAGTGTATTTTTCATGACGGCCCGTGCAAAAGTGATTTTAATACCATCTGGATGGCTGATTTGATTGTCCACATTTTTCAAAGCACCAGAGTGGACAATCTCTCCATCTGCCTAATGGCTAGAGAGAAATCCACCCAATTTTGCCCTCCGCCTTGCTCCCGCTTTCCTGCTATGGGAAATTTGGAAGGCCAGGCTCGGCGCAAGATTTGAAGATCGGGGTATTTCGGTTCAAGGCACATTCGCTAAAGTCAAATGGTGGCTGATCTCGAGTCTCCCCCAGGTATAGCTCTCCCCTCTACTTCCAGGATCCCCCTCCCTTCCGATTCCCCTTGGCCAGCTTCGCCGCACCTCTAAGACTCAAGGCTGCTTCACCGTGAGATGGATCAGGCCGATAATTGGGTGGCACAAGTTGAATATGGACGGATCAGCCCTCTCTAATCCAGGTGCATCTAGAGGGGGCGGCATCTGTAGAAATCATGGAGGTCACATGCTTTTTGCATTCACTAGAGGATATGGAATTATGTCCAACATTGGGGCTGAAATTCGCGCAGTCCATGACGGTATGCGACTCTGCTTAGATCACGGGCTGCGGTTCGTTCTCATTGAATCAGACTCCAAGTGGGTGGTAGATTGTCTGCTGGGGAAGTCCATTTGTGCATGGAAATGGAAGTACTGGATAACTAGAATTAAAAGGCTCAGCTTTCAAGGCTCTTTTCGCATCTCCCACACTTTCAGGGAGGATAATGGTGTTGCTGATGGTCTAGCCAAAGAGGGTAGCCATCACCAATCTGACATACATTTCACCGAAGTCTTGGCTCTCCCCCGTATTGCCAAGGGTATTTTTCTATTGGATAAGGCCAGATTAAGCTATATTAAGAAAGATCCGTACTCAGGCTTATTGTAGGTCCCCAGCCAAGGTGTGGGGCTGCCTCAATGTCTCCTTTTGTCTATCTCGTTCTCCTCATTTGTTTCCATTTTTGTGTAGCTTACGATAGGTGGCCCCTTTTCTTTTTGTCAGGGCCCACCTGAATGGTTGTACATGATCTTGGCTAATGAATTTAAGTGGCTTGAGCCCACAAAAAAAAAAAAAAAACTGCCACATGGGCTTATGGATATGTAAGACCCGTATCCTAGTTCATACTGTTCCGTCGAATCCCGCGATCCTTTCCGTCGAAGTCCGGCAATCCGCGACTGATAACCGACGTTTGCGATCGACCCTAAGTCGTATCCTGTAAATCGAGTCGGCTTAATCCGAGACCTGTATCATTACGACCGCACCGTCGCTACGGTTCCGACGCCGTAACTCGCGCACCGATCCGATACCATGACCAGAAGATGCGGACTAGCATTTATTTCGAAGAAACGCCGCACTTTAACAATCCTGAGAGAATCTCTACAACATGTCCCATCAATCAATCAATCAATCCCATCAATCACCCCTCATGTCAAGTACAAGCACCCCCATGCTTTCTTTCTCCACAAGTCAAGCAAACCCAAAAGTCAACCAATCCATCACCTCACCCATCACTCACATCCATCACCCATCTCCCATCACTTCTCTTACAACCACCACACCTCTCTCTCTTTTCCTTCACAATTCCAAGCAAGAGCACCCACGTCCAAGCTCTTCCCATGGAGAGAAAAGTGCATGTGTGAGGCCCACCTTTCCATCCCAAGATCTCTCATCCTAGCCATCCATTTCTCATCTTCCACCATCAAAGAGGAGCACAAGAAGATAGGCGTTCCAACGGACCGATTAGATCGAAAGGTGGGTGTTTTCCCTAGGCCTAGATTTCACTTTTATGATGAAGGGCCAAGTGAGGCCTACCAATTGATGGTATGGATCTCATTTGGGACCCTAGGTGTGGCCGATGGCCCACTTTGATCCTCACGATCATTCCATGATGGGGCCATTCTCCATGGACCCCATCATGATGTTTATATTTCCTTGCATAAAGAGTTCATATAAACCATTCATTTTGGGTGGAAAGGGATCTCCACCGTTGATCTTTTATTTGGAGGGCCCATATGTAATGGGACCCATTGATGTATGATTGGATGTTTGAAACGAAGGGCCCATAGTGTCGGGGTCCCTCCATCACGCGTGTCTCACTCTCCTTCTCCCTCTCTCTCTCACTCTCTTTTTCATTTTCTTTCCATATGATGTTAATATGATTGTGTGGCCCACCCGGATGGACCCCACCATGAGGCATGATTTTTATATAAGCCATCTCTAAGTGGGGCCCATTTCATATGTGTTGTACCCACACCATCCACCATTGGTGGTCCACCAGAGCAGGGCCCACCTTGAGCCGTCCAGCGACGCTGGACGTCACTGGGAAAAATACAAATATTAGCTTGCTTCACAAGCTTTTGAGGTGTGTCACTTGTCTAGGCCCCACCTTGATGCATGGACTTAATCCACGCCGTCCATCCTTTTACCCGTATCATTTTAGGCGTTGAGCCGAAAAGTGAAGTCAATTCGGGGTTCTAACGGGCCATAGCATAGCAAAGGATGGTTTTCACCGTTGAAATCTTCCCTGATATTTCTATGCACCGAAAAATATTCAATATTGGGCTCGTTTGGCTTCTGTTGTACCACGGAGGCCATTGGGCGGGGTAGATCCATCATACGCGGGCCCCACACAAGAAAAACCACGTGATCTTTATATATATATATATATATATATATATATATATATGCAGCAGCATGCTGCTGCTGCTGTCAGAAAGGCAGGACGTCAGGCGTCCTGCGCTAGGCGGACGGGCAGGACACCCACGGCCCAGCCGTGGGCCCCACCATGATATATATTTTGTATCCACACCATCCATGAGGTGGACCACCCCCTGAGGTGGCTCCCCTCCAAAAATCAGCTTAATCCAAATCTCAGGCGGCCCACACCACAAGAAACACCATTGATTGAACTCTACCATTGAAACCCATTTTGGGTCCACAGAAGTTTTGGATTCAATATGAAATTTGTTTTTACCCTTCATCCAGGTATGCGTGACCCTGTGAACGGATTGGATGGATGATAAACATTATGGTGGGCCCCACGTGGGACCCACAATGATGCATGTGTCTTATTACCACCGTCCGCCTGGACGGTGGTACCCACTGTGATGTATTTGTTTTAACCCCAGCATCCAGGTGACGGTGGGCGTGTGTGAGTGTGCACGTGTGTGTACATGTGTGTATGTGTGTGTGTGTGTGTGTGTGTGTATATATATAATATTATATATACCAGATGGTGGGCCTCTATGGGCCCCACCATGATGCTTGTGTTGCAACCAATCTGTCCAACCATTTGAAAGCTCATTCTATGGCATGAGCTAAACTGAGACAGATCCAATATCAAGTGGACCACACAGTAAAAACCAGTGGGGATTGAGTGTCTGCCCTTGAATCGGTGTTGTCATAGAAGTTTTGGATCATTAGAAAATTTGTTTCCTCTTAATCAGGCCTGTGTGACCCTATGGCCAGATTGAATAGAGAACAAATGATGCAGTGGGCCTTGAGGATTTTAATGGTGGAAATCATTCTCACCACTATTAATTGGAGTGTAGTCCAGTTGATCTTTTGATATGGTTCATTTATATGTATATATATTTATTATGTATACATATGGATGTACTTGTGGCCGTCCGATTGAGACCCATTTGATATATACATGAGGCCCATGTGCTTAGGCCCATTGTGATGTATTCAAAGGCCCATGGGATATGGCCCATTGCAATGTACATAAGGCCCCTTTGATGCGGCCCACTTGATTTATAAAAGGCCCATATGATGCGACCCATTTGATGTATCTAAGGCCCAATGGGTCGAGGCCCAACAGGATGTCCTTAGGGTCCATTGCAATGAGCGATTCCTCCATAGTGTGTGTAATAATGTTTGATGATAGGTTATACCTTGGGAGCAATGTTGGTTTGACGTCCACATTGTAAGAATAATGTTGGTTAAATGTTCGCATTATAACTCTCCCTAGGGCCCATTAGTAAGCCCATACTTGTTGGTAATTCACCACTTTATAACATGCTTAGTATAGCTCCATGATTCATACTCATACGCATCATTTGTATGCTTGATATGAGGAATGTTTGATCATAGCATAAGCCGTTGGGCTGAGACATTTATGGGACTCCTTATGAGACGGAGTGTCCCACATGATCGCGTGGTACACGTGAGATTGTTGCATGATTGTACGTTGTGACTCATGTATCTCGCATATGTGTGACTTGATCACTGCACGCCCTAGTGACATCAGGGTCGTGGCCTCCACAGGCATATCGTGGATGGTCGTATCGGATACCGGAAATACTTTATTCTAACACTGTGGGCACTTAGGATGTCCTTGGGTGAAAGTCCCAGAACCTTTTTGGTACCAGGGGATGCTCCAGCGTCTACACCGAGTGGAAACACGAGCGCCCGAGTGCCGACTACCAGTAGGCCACGTCTCCCACTGTGTCGTGGTCGGTTGGAAGGGGGTTTGGCCTTATCCGCCTGAGTGAGGGGGCTATAAGCTAGGCTGAGTTTGACCAGCTCGCAAATGTGTCCGCTATCGACAAGCCGGGTAGGTATTGGCAGACTACTGGTCAGGCGGATAGTGTGGTCTCTTCCACTTGCTTGACTGTACAGCTAGGGAGGAGGTAGTCAGTGTGAGGTGTATTAGACCCCGGTGATATCCAGAGAGGAACTATACTGATATGTGTACTTGATGAGTACTGGCACGCTTGCTTTGCATCTCGCATATGACATTTGGCTACATAGGTCTCGCATCGCATGGTCTTGGTATGGCCGATAGCATTCATGCCTTGCATTACATAGCTTTGGTATAGCTGATAGCATTCATGGACTTACCGCATATTTTCGCATTACTCTGATATTGTACACTTGGCACTCGCCTTACACACACTTTCACCACCCTCTAAGCTTTTGTAAGCTTATGCACGATAGATGCATGCAGGTGGCGTTAGGTTGCAGCAGCATTGAGCTCAGAGCGTGCAGCAGTCTTCTAGAGCTTTTAAAGTTTTCTTTGATATCTTCATATTGTATTTCCCTTTCTACATTGTACTCAAAGTTTTTGTTATACTGGATATGTGGTGATGTTGTTTTGTGACTTGGTTATGCTTGTGGTTATGCTCCATTACAAAAAAAAAAAAAAAAAATCATACTGAAAATCCTCCTTGTAGGATCTCAGGATCAGAATCTGGCGTATGGGCGCTAGGAGCCGAGAATGGAGTACTACGGAGGCTGTCGGCTCCAGATTCGGCAATCGGAAATTTTGTGAGCCCGGTTTTCCGAGTTTGGGGCGTGACAGGATACTTGTTTGTTCATGCCATTTTAGCATGTGGACCTACCAAATAATATAACTAGACTGTCCATCAAGTTCGCCCTATTTGTAATGAACCTGAAAACGAAAAAAAAAAAAAAAAAAAGAAGGAAAAAAGAGGCAAGGCAAAGGATGGAAGGATTGACTGCTAAACAAGAAATGATCCATCTTGAATCAAATACCAAACCGGTGGCATTTTCATAAATATGCCGCTGTCGAGAATCAAGATACCACCTACAAGGGTCATTTGGTAACTTATATTATAGTACCTTATTATAGAAAAAAAAAAAGTCTTTGTTGCATCCCACACAGATATGTAAACAATCTACATTCTTCAACATTCAATCCACATGTACAAAAATTCACTTCCCTTCCATAATTGACACAGAGAAAAAAAATAGAACAATAATTGTAATAATAATCCATGTTCTTTCCACACTAGTCTATCTATATATAATACCAACCATTCGAGGTGGGCATCAACAAATAATAATAATAATAATAAATCGAGGCCACGCCTATTATATGTATCTAGCGAAAGAAAATGCAGAAAAAAAAAAAAAGAGCAATCTATCCAACCATTTAGACGGGCATAAAAAATAATAATATAATAATAATAATAATAGTAATAATAATAAAAACGAGGTGGCACCATGCCTATCATTTATATCCGACTGAAGAAATTACCCAAAAAGAAACATCTATCCAATTATTTGGTAGGCACCAAAAACAAACAAAAAAAAAAAAAAAAAAAAACACCTGAGCCACACCTATCATATATATCCAACGAAAAAAACTGCTCCTTCAATGCACGCTAATAAAAAAACTGGGGCCACGGAAGTTCCATATATATTGCTCATGAATGAATGCCATTGTCCTGCATAACAAAATTCACACTTAAATGAATAAGATATCTTGCAATATTTAAATTGATAAGGTGTATTCAATATCATGGGAGTTAGAAATTTTCAATTTTACCTGGCTAACCACGATGTTTCCTTGAGATGAGTTTTGACATAAATGCAATAATTGCGGGTTGCTTGAGTGAATTTGTTGGTATAAGTTGATGTTTGGTTGGTAGTTAGAAGTAACCAAAGGAACATTCATGAATCCACTAGGGCCACTCTCAGGTATTCTGAGTCCAGTAACATTCAAACTCTAGTAAAGTAAAAACATAACAATGGAAATTCCAATAAGCATAGGTGATATGAATGTTAAATGTAATATAGCAAGTCAACTACATTAAAACTCATGTTTACCTGATTCCCAATTGTTAAAGGGTTATGTTGAAACCTGCTAACATGAGGTGGTTAGTACCCGCATTAAGTGTAGCCCACCACCGTATAATGACCATGTCCTGCATGGGATCCACTTGGTACTTCAAAAGGACTTGCCACCGTAACATGTGATCCCCAATAAAGGAAAAAACTAATAATAATAAGAAATTTAAACAACAATAACATATGATATAGCAAGCTTTAGTAAATATGTTTTCTATAATACTTTATTGAAATGATGTAATTGGGGGATTTTAAATGTATAATGTGAAGGTTGAAACGAAAAATGGTGCATGATGTTTGGTGCTTGGGCCATTTTCCGTCTCTCTCGATTTTCTTGTAGTTGCATAGATTCATGTCGGGATCTTTTTTTCTTTAATTTATCTAGTGGATTTTTATACACACGAGAGTTGCCCCCAACTCTAGGCTTTACTTTAATTCCACTTACAGTTTGTGAACTCAGACTATCAACAAAAGTAATCTCTTTTTCCATCGGCTCATGGAATGCATGCTTATTATGTAGGGATTCAGTCGGCTAAAGGCGTGCACATTCAGTATCTACACTTTCATCAATAAATTGAGATAACCTTAGTGGAGGTTCCTTGATCCCTTTTTGTAGACACTCCACCTAGGCTAACATCTTGAGAAAGCTAAGACAGTCCAAGAACCATGATCATATCCTAAACCTAACCCTAACCCAAACCTCAGCCTAAACCCTAACCCTAGCCAAGACCCTGCTTCAAACCCTAATCAAAACCTGAGTCATCACAAGCCATCATTCAAGCCAAAGCATATCCAAACCTTTACCCACAATTAACCCATTTCTCGAGCCATTTTCAGGTAACAATTGAGCCAATTTTGAGTCATTTTCAAGCCAAATATTCAAAACGGATTTTGTTCCGCTCTCAGGACCCAAAAAAGGACCCACCGGCTAAATTTTGGGAGAAACTGTACCCGAGCGGTAGTTTGACTACCATCGGCGGTAGTTAAACTACCACTTCTGCTCAAAAAATGCGCGGAGCCAACCATACGAGTTTCAAACCAAACCCAGCCCGGGTGGTAGTTGGACTACCACCGGCGGTACTCCGATTACCGCCGCTCGCCAGACGCGTGTGTCCTCCAAGCAACAACTGTCCCCTAGCCCGAAAGTCAACTTTCCCCTGAATTTACCCCTACAGAGTTTACTATTTACCATTTTACCAGCCTCAAGGGCCGATGGGAGCACGCCACATGGCGCTCCTCTCTCCTTAGCTAATCACAAGCCTCCACTACACCATTTTAACCCTTACCTACCCCCTATTTACCATAAAGCCATTAGAGAAGGCTATAAATAACCCTCTCCTCTTCTCATTTCCACACACAACAACAACACACCTTCTCATCCAAGAGAGAGAGAGAGAGAGAGAGAGAGAGAGAGGAAGAGAGTGAAGGAAAGGGAAGAAGCTCCCAAGCCTCCAAAGTTCTGATCTTTTGGCTACTCCCTAGCCTTTCCTCTTGACCTTTCCAACCCACAAGTCTAGCCTAGATTGGTCATAGTTCGGTTCATGTCTTAGCCTACTCAAGATCAAGCCAAAGATCCATTCATTTTACATATATACAAGCATTCATCATGACATCTATTCCCTTCTCAACCCCCCTGCTTCTCTAGATCTCTAGTGAACGTATGCTCTGTGACTTGCCGTACACCGGATCCTGTCACATCAGAAATTCCTAGTGATCTAGTCAATTTTTCTTACCTTTTGGCATAAGCATCATTACATCCACTTTCTAGACACATTCCCAGACATATGCTCTATAGTTTGCCGAAATTTCGGATCTTGCTACATCAAAAATCCGTGTGTGTCTAGTCCTATCCCGACCATAGCATCCATCCCTTGCGATTTTCTTACCACACCAAGTAGAGACCGTACATTCGCACGGGCAGAGAGGGTGCCTAAGATTCCCACGAACTCAAACTTCTTAGAACTACATGTCACTGAACTGTCTAATGAATCAAATCTAATAGTCCGACGTCCTTCATCTATGTTGCTCTAAATAACTTGAAACTCCGTAATTGTGCCAAACTCATCACATTTATAAATTCCAACATTAAGAATTTTCTTATACTCATTTTGAAATATCTAAAATACTTCTGGAGTGTACACTAATTTTGCCGCTTCCTTTAACAAGTTTGCATCAACAAACATTACAAGGGTACTTTGCCTCATTCTGAAATCAGTCATGGATTCCTAGTATCGTCGATCAGCCACCACCCGTTCATATTGAGTAAAGAAACGCAAGAAATTGTGTTTAGATTTCAAATATTTTTTTAATAAACTATTCATGCTCTCACTTCGTTCAATGCTCTTCATATCAGCACAAAATGTATTTTGTTTATAAACCGAAGCCCATTTTTTTCTCACTTTAAACAAATCATGTAGCCACTTATTTTGTATTAAATCATACTTTTCAAGCATAGCATTCCATGCAGTCATAAAATCTTCCTCCCTCTCATAATCATATACACACTTACCGAAATTAATTTCAAAACCTTTTGAACCTATAAATAGATGGTTAAGGTACTTGGCAGCATTTTGGTAAATATGTCATATACACAGACGATGATATGATTCTAGCATCACTGAAGCTATCGCATTAGCCATTACAACATCTTGATCTGTCAGAATTGATTGGCTGTTTTCCAGATCGACATCGCACTTAAAAATGTTTGAAACAACCATTTGAAAGATTCAATCATTTCATCGTATAGTAAGGCCGCGCCAAATATTATACTTTGCTTATGATGATTTACCCCAATAAATGGGGCAAATGGCTGCCCATGACTATTTACTCTATATGTGGTATCAAAGCAAACCACATCTCCAAAAATGCTATAGTCCATCATTGACTTTGCATCTGCCCAGAACATATTTGTAATCTGATCATCTTCATCTACTTGTATTGCGTAAAAGAAAGATGGATCATCTACCTGCATTTTCTAAAAGTATTCTAAAACAGCTCCTACATCACCCTTTTCCATTGTTTTCATCCGCTTCTTCCGTAAATAATTTTAATAATCAATGGGTAGGAAACCCAGATTTTCCCGACCACCATATTGCTTACTTAGATAATCTATAGTTGCTTTAAGTGTTATTCCTGAATCATCCGCCATATCAGCTTCGGCTTTTTGAACGCCAGTCAAGCCTCTTTGTGATCTTAACATATGTACCTTTGATGGTGAAACAACCTCATGGTTATGCTTCGCCACAAAGCCGGTCACACAATATTTTTCATTTGCTTGAAGCTTCAAACTCATGCTCGCTTGACATTCAGTTTTTGTAATTGGACGATTAAACTTTGGTTGATTGATTTGTTTCTTTTCATATTTTCGACCTTCTTTAGAACAATAAAATCTTCTTTGAAGTATGACCCCATCATTTGATTTTCTTACCCAATCCTTTCGAACACTGAATCCTATCTTCCCAGCATAACTATTGTAATACTCATATGCACTCTCGTCAGAAATGAACTCCATTCATACTTTTGGTTCTTCATCAAACTTTTCATATGCATTGACTGGTACATCTTGTCCTGCTTCTTGATCCTCTATTTGCTGGCTTGCTTCTTGATTATATATTTCAACATCAAATTCTAACCTCTGACATGGTTGAAAAAATGATTGACCTTTAATAGCGTTATCATCCATTTCACTACCTACAAAAGTAAAAATCACAAAATAAAGTAAAGTCAGAATCATTCAAATGTTAACCAAAGAAATGGAAATCATATTTTTTTAGATTTATCGAACTTAAGTTGGTTAAATTTCAAGAGATGAATATCCATAGTTACAAGGCTAATACAAATGCAAGATATCATTGTTGTGTAGGTTTTTGGATAAAGAAATAAAGGAAAATAAAAATGTCTTGACCATGGAGTGAAGTGATAGGCGTGTTAATTGGTGTGCCAAGGCCGGCAATGGGCCGGGCATCTAGGATTTAGCCTCTAAACTTGGCCTAAGGACTAGTGTGGGTTTATTTTTATTTTTTATTTTTTATTTTACAAAGAAGCTGCTAGTACTGATATTTCATACAAGAAAATGGATAGGACAATAAACACCAACCCTAGTGATGAGGATTGAGGGAGATGGTCAACAAAATGCAAGGCTGTGCTTGCATCATGAAAGCCGTGGCCCACTTATTCTAAGCTTAGCATAAAGTCGTAAGACACTACCATAACAGAGCCACGTGAGATTATTTCAAACATAGTTGGAGCTTCTCATTTGTAAGTGCATGGGTCGCAGGTGCAGTTAGACCCACATTTGCAGCCTCCATTCTCAGATCCACCATTCATCTCAGACCCTTCAAAGTATCCCTTCTGAGGAGCGTGTTGGGGGCCTTGCACAAAACCTTAGGATCTAACCCTCCAGAACAAACCAGAATTATGGATAATAAAGCAATGAAAATAATCAATGCATCAATCACACACCACACAAGAGAATTTTACGTGGAAAACTCTCAAAGAGGTAAAAACCACGGGACCTCATCCAGATCAACAATCCACTATGAAGTAAAATGTTTACAACCTTTTTCACTCACGCAGGAGTGGATGAACAATGAAAGAATAAAGAAAACCAGAGAGATCTCACCGATTACGAGGACGTAGGAGCGCTGAGATATAGACTGCACCGTAGATCACCTCCACGAGCATAACCTCCCTTCTACAAGCTTCCTCTCTCTCTTTCTCCCCCTCTCTCTCACCTTTGATAGCCCTCTTGTGTTTTTCTCATCAACACCACATATCCTAGAAAAACCCTAAGGACCCTTTTTTATAGTTTTAGGAAACTCCTTTCCGCATCCTAGTTGCGAAAGGACTTGCGCATCCCAGTTGCGAAAGGACTTTGCGCATCCCATTTGCGAAAGGACTTGCACATCCCAGTTGTGAAAGGACGACAGGTCAAAAAAATTCATCAAATCTCCCCCTTTTTGACCCAGGAGGGATTCACCTTCTTTAAGCCAACCAGGTTTCTACAAACCTCAAACTCGCCCTTGAGCAAGGCCTTGGTCATCATATCTGATCCATTATCATCCGTGTGGACCTTCTCAAGCTGTAACACCTTCTGTTCCAAAGAATCCCTGATCCGGTGATACCGAATCTCTATGTGCTTTGACTTAGAATGCTGACTTGGATTCTTGCTCAAGTGTATAGCACTCTGACTATCGCAATAGACCACGTGCTCCTCCTGCTTCAGGCTAAGTTCCTGTAGGAACCTCTTCATCCAAAGCATCTCTTTACACGCCTCTGTGACTGCAATGTACTCGGCCTCTGTA
This sequence comes from Magnolia officinalis, assembly GCA_021015155.1. Lineage (NCBI taxonomy): Eukaryota > Viridiplantae > Streptophyta > Magnoliopsida > Magnoliales > Magnoliaceae > Magnolia > Magnolia officinalis. Next base: position 63,630,594 of record JAJHSJ010000015.1, on the reverse strand, counting down.
GTTGACAATGCTACGACCTTCTGTAGCTTGCTCTGCCAAGAAACCGCTCCCCCTGCAAACGTGAATATGAACCCCGATGTAGACTTCATGGAGTCTATGTCACCTGCCATATCTACATCTGTGTAGCCCTCTAACACAGGTTTACCGTCACCATAACATAGGCTCAACCTGGATGAGCCTCTTAGATACTGCAGTATCCACTTCACCGCTGCCCAATGCTCTTTGCCAGGATTGGCAAGGTATTAGCTGACAACACCAACCGCATATGCTATGTCTGGGCGTGTACACACCATAGCATACATCAAACTTCCTACCGCTGACGCGTAGGGTATCTTTTGCATCTCTTCCACCTCTGCCTTCGTCTTGGGACACTGTCTGTCGCTCAATCTGAAGTGACCATCTAGTGGAGTACTGACCGGCTTCGCTACATTCATATTAAACCGCTCTAGGACTTTCTCAATATACCGCTCTTGTGACAGCCAAAGCTTCCTGCTGCTTCTGTCACGGGTTATCTCCATTCCTAAGATCTGTCTAGCCAGGCCCAAGTCTTTCATCGCAAAAGACTTGTCCAACTCCTATTTCAGCCTGTCAATCTTCTTGATGTCTTTTCCCATGATAAGCATGTCATCAACATATAACAACAGAACTAAGAAATCACCATCTGAGAACTTGCGCGTGAACACACAGTGGTCTGACTCCATTCTGTCATATCCATGCTTTAAGATAAACGAGTCAAACTTCTTGTACCATTGCCGTGGAGCTTGTTTCAGCGCATACAAGCTCTTTCTCAGCCTACACACCATATGCTCTTTGGCCTTGACTTCGAACCCCTCTGGTTGGTGCATGTAGATCTCTTCTTCCAGGTCACCATGGAGAAAGGCAGTTTTAACATCTAACTGCTCTATCTTCATATCCATGCTAGCTGCCAACTCAAACAACATCCGTATGGATGTCATCTTCACCACTGGTGAGAATATCTCCTCGAAGTCTATGCCTTTCCTCTGACTAAACCCTTTCACCACAAGTCTGGCCTTGAACCTCGTCTGTGAATTCTTCTGCTCAACCTTCTTTCTGAACACCCACTTGTTACTCAAAGCTTTCTTGCCCTTAGGCAGTTTCACCATATCATAGGTGTGGTTCTTATGCAAGGATTTCATCTCCTCTTGCATAGTTTTCAACCGCTCCCCTTTATGCTCGTCGGCTAGGGCCTCAGAATAATCTTCTGGCTCTCCCCCATCAGTCAGCATAATGTACTCATGTGGCGAGTACCTCTTGGACGGCTGTTTGTCCCTAGATGACCTCCTCACCTGTGGCTCAACAGGTGAATCAAGTGGGGGCTGCTCCCCTGGTCCATCTTCTGAAGGAACTCCCTCGTCCTCTGCACCTTGTTGTACTCCCCTGTCATCAGGCACCATGGGAGAAGTAATCGGATCCATGTCCTCTAGCTCACCTGAACTAGGCTGATTCTTCTCTGGCTTACCAATGTCTTCTATACACTGATCTTCAAAGAAAACCACATCTCTGCTCCCGACGAGCTTCCTCTCGGTCGGATCCCACAATCTATAACTGAACTTTTCATCACCGTACCCCAAGAACACACACTGCCTGATCTTCATATCGAGCTTGGACCTCTTGTCCTTTGGTACGTGAACGGATGCCTTGCATCCAAACACCCTGAGATGACTGTACGATGGATCCTGTCCAGTCCACACCTTTTCAAGTACTTTTCCATTCAACGGGGCTGATGGAGACCTGTTTATCAAATACACCGCCGTGTGCATTGCTTCTCCCCAGAACATCTTGGGCAATTTCGCATGGGATAACATGCATCTGATTCTCTCAACAATGGTGCGATTCATTCACTCAGCTACACCATTATGCTGGGGGGTCTTGGGAACCGTCTCACTACCAGAAAAATGGACAAAGGCTACGGATTAAATCCGTAGCCATAGACCTATAGCTACGGATTAAATCCGTAGCACGACCGTCGTCGTAGGTGCCGAAACAATAGGTCCCAAACCTATGGCTACGGATTAAATCCGTAGCTATAGGTCTATGGCTACGGATTAAATCCGTAGCTATAAGTCTATGGCTACGGATTAAATCTGTAGCTATAGCTTAAAATAGCTACAGATATAATCCGTAGCAAATATTTCTGTAGCCAAAAGAACCTACAGCTACGGATATTATTGGTAGCTAAAAGAGCCTGCAGATACGGTTGTTAGATTATTAGTTACGGCTAATATCCATAGCTATTTCCTACATTAAAAAAACTATTATAATTATTCATTCAATTACCACCTGCATAATATTCATTCATTCATTCAATTACCACCTACATAATATTCATTCATTCATTCAATTACAATCATTCATTCATTCAATTACAATCATTCATTCAATAGTAAATTAATTACAATCCTTCATTCAATCAAAAGAAAGTGGGCATAGAGTGTCTTGGTAACCATGGAATCCACACCGATAATAGACAGAGGTCAGAGTTTGATCGGAAGGCAACTGCTTGTGACATTTTGGGGTTAGCATGACATTGAAGTCCACATCATCGGTCAAGACTTGATGTAGGGCATGTGGTGTTAACCATGCAATCTTTTGACCTTCAACCTTAGCCTACACAATTGAACAATATGAGCATAGTAAATAGGACGACTATAAATAAAACTGAAATTAAAGCATATCTTAAAACTTAAAAGCACATCTAACATTCAAACATATATTCAAAGCACATTTGACATAATTTCTAAACAGCATAAATATTCTAAGAGCTCAAGAAGTCTAAGATATTTATATGTTGTTCCCATTAGGTGGAACTAAGAAATTCAACCCAAACATAATACATGATAATTAGACAAGAAGAGTTTGACAGTTTTATGCACTACCTTATGATTTTATTTTATTTTTTTAACTTTTATTTTGGGAACCAACTCCAGATGACCTTGGAATTTTCAGGCTTAGAGGATATGGTGGGTTTGTTCGTAGTTCTCTCATATTCATGATAGCTGAATCATTTTTAGAATCTATCAACTTTACTGATAGCTGAATCTATCAAATTACCCAAAGCAGATAACTTTACTGATAGCTGACAACCAAACAAAGGCCCCAAAAAGCCAAGTTGTTGAACAACCTTACTGATAGCTGAATCATTTTTAGAATCTATCAAATTACCCAAAGCAGATAACTTTAGAATACGAGTCACGATAGACAATTTTACAGTTTTCAGGTAGCTTTCCACTTGCAACTCTACAAGTTCATTGTAATTTGATCTCAAGTGAAGCAGCAAAGGTGATATGTCCTGAATCTTCTTCTTTATATCTTCAATAACAGCCTTGGGAATGTCAAAATCATTCGAGCCAACACTATATCCTTCTAAAAGAGAATCTCCATCAACAACGGCTGCAACATATTAAAGAACTTAACATTCTCTTTTGTTCCCTTCTTGTCAAGAACAGAAGTAACAATCTCTAGTGAAATCAATTCTCACCATTTCACTTTTACTGATCAAATGCCTCTCCCCAAAGCAGTCAAAAAATGCAGGTAAAACACTCTGTACTATTTGCAAAACAGTCCACAGAGGACCTGTACGGTGAGCCTTAAGCAAAGCAGGTTCTGGTAAAACTGGTGAAACACACATAGCCAATTGTTCCGCAGTCGCTTTGTTCAAGAAAAAAGTCCTAAACATGAGTTTAAGTGACAATAAAGAATCATGCACCAGTTGTAAATTCAGACTACCACTATGAGAACTACGGATTTGCTTTTCAACACTAAACAGCTCCAAAACTTCTGCTTTGTTGCTAGAGACTGTGGATAAAATATATGAACACAATCCCCATCAAAATCCGCACCTAGGGGAGCACAAATAAGAGGATTGATCTTAACAGTATGGTCGTCATGCACATAGACAGAAAATGCTTGTAATGAATGTTTATGAGTACTAGGTGGCCTATTAATGAAAACAATGTCTCCGTCCATAATATGCCTATTTATAATTTGACCAACTTTCAAATATGTATGACCTTTTGAACCTTCCCTAATTGCATAAGTGGCTGAACCATCTCTGTATGTTACACATAATTTGCCATCCACTAGTTTCTGTAAATGATCCATGTTGTATGCTGTGACCTTCTCTTCAAATGTGATCTTTTGGGCAATTTCTAATGGTAAACCAATTTCTAAAGGTATGCATGGTAGCTCAAATCATAACACAGAGACATGATACTTACTTTGCATGTATGAAGACAGGGGAAGCTAAAAACTCTTCGGCAGGCTCCTGCAAGATATCTTCACATTAATGGTTTCTATTAGCCTGACCTGCCTGACTTAAACAGCAAAAACAAAAGAAAAAAATGAAAAAATGAAAAAAAAAAAAAAAAAACAGCAAATTAATAAGCTGTTAACCCTGCACTCAAACCAAGAAAGCATCTCATATCCAATTCCTATCAGCAGCATTCACACAAAAATGGCACAAGACAGTTGAAAACTTAAAGCTAATTGGCACCTATAAATCCCCTACAGCTCTATACAAAAATCCCCACAATGACTGCAGTGACTTTAAGTGCAAAACCCAACTGCCCCTCAAATATCTACAAGTAGTGTCAAACACAATTAGCTCTGTGGTAAACATTAGGATACCAGAAACAAGAACTAAACTCTTTTACCCGTCTCCTTCCTTTTACAGCATAAAAAACTTGAAAAAGAAAAAAATCTTAAGAGAACTTACAGTTTTGTAGCCACTGGACTGATCCAGTAGCTGGTCTGATGCATGCAGCTCATCTCAAAATTAAAGCCCTCTGCATAATTCCTGAGCTAAGATATAATGCTTTTTACCATGAGTGCTTAAGGGAAAACAAAAACAGAAAGCTACTATTAATAGCTAAGCGTCTGATGGCTCCTAGCCCTTCCCCAGTTTAGACAATAGCTATATATTCCTTGCATTCCTAAAATGGCATATTTGTCCCTTAGACAAAACCCATGGTCTTTTTCTTTTTTTCTTTTTACTTTTTTTAGAGGGTCGGGGCTAGAGCCTCACCTGATGGTAAGACCTTAGGTGCACCATCCTTCCAACTAGGCACCTCTCCTGTTTTGAGTCATGCTTCTGCATCCCACTAGTTTATATTTGAAACCATTTTGAAACATATACTTTGCCACTCCCACACCCAAATTTGTTGGTAATATGCTTGGTCTAGCTCTCTGCTAGGAGAACAGCGCACGAACTCAGATACTAAGCTGGTTGTGTTACAAAACCCATGTTTTGATTTTTCTCAAAGTTGTGAAAACAGTAACAATTAAGGTTGCAGATGGGCCAGTATATGCTGAATGCATGTTAGAATCCTGCCCATGAGCAAAAGACATGGGTCAGTATATGCTGAATGCATGTTAGAATCCTGCCCATGAGCAAAAGACCTGTCTAAGTTAAAATGGCTGTTGTATGTAACAGTTCTAGTGAAAAAAATGCAGTGCTAAGAGCCGTACCATTGCGATTGCGAAAACAAGTGTCGCAGGCCCACCTTTCTAGCCACACAGAGGGAGAACTGGAAGAAAAGGTTAAAGCACACAGGATGGGGAAACCGCCCAATCCAGTCAAACATGATGCTTATTTATCAGCAGCCATCCATCTCCACTTCCCAATAACCATCCATCTCATTGTATGTGCTCGGCATTGCCAGCATTTAAAGAACAGCAGACCTTTTTCTAAAGATGAAAGGATTTCGTTTGAAGGAAGAAAACAAAAAAGCAAAAATTCAAGTTTGAGGAAAATAGATCCTAAATACATAGTTGGCAGTGTCTCGGACTTCTGAAAAATAAATAAACAAATAAAAGGATAGCAAACATACCAAGACCAGAAATATAAACTGCTGCCCTGAACACTCAGTAGCATTCGGATTCGGCTCCAACCATCTGAGTTTCTCAGTTCGATGGGTCAAAATATTTAAGGCATGACAGTCTAGGCTTTGAGGGAACCAATTTATGGGGACGATAAAATAAATGTCCAACAAAACACTCCAGCAACTATTTACAATTCCAGTAATTTTGGTATGCTTTCCAGCACAGCACATAAAATTCAATTTCCAAGTACCAGGGACCTAAAAATCAAGCATTATAACATAACAGGACTGCACAAGCAATATAATAATGAGAGAAGATGCCCTTCAATTTGACATGTAAAATAGTCTCCCAAAACCCAAAACATCCATCTCTACATTTCCTCCAAAGAACAAAAAAATAGTCTCCAATCTCAAAAACTCTCTGTAGGTGACTAATCAGCCTCATATACCATAAAAAAACCCCCAGTTTCCTACTACAATCTCATCACTTGATTGTCTTCATCCTAACCCACCCAAAAGAAGCAAGGAACTCTAAATAAAGATTTAAATGGGATCCACACAGGGGGCCCAATGGAGAGGCTCAAAAGCCATCCACAACTCTAGCCGCATTGGAGGTTTGGACTCTTATGCTGAAGCTACTGTTGGACTAACTCTTGGACCCCATGGAAAACTGTTTTGGGCCCCACTTCGGATCCAGGCTTGCTCTTAGGTCCAGGCCTGGGCCTTCACCAGGATATCCTCCTCTTTATCTTCTTCTCGTTTGCATCGCAAATTTCGAGTCTCCAACGGATCCACATCTTTCAGTCTTTTTCTTTTTTTTCATTAATTTAAACTAGTTTTCGCAATTCAATTGGATAGTGCTTCCAACAACACCACCAATTAATTATGGCAGGTAAAATCAGATTTGCATTTCAAAAAGGAATGGATGTGAAGCAAACAAGCAACCAAAAGAAATATAGGAGTAATCTGATCACTGTTACAGCTGAGTATATCTAACATTTTTTATCTAACTGGCAGTACCAAAAGAAATATAGGAGTAATATGTGTGCCACGAATCTTAGTGCAGATTGTGTGTGCCAAATCACAAATTTTCACTTTTGTTAAATTAGAAGAGAGCCTATTAACATCCTTGATTTCCTATGGACTGATATGAAGCACACAGAAATTTGAAATTTTCTCAAGAGAAGGCTCCGACTGGCTCATGTTTAAATGATCCGGGTCGTTCATTTAGTGCTCCTCAATGTGGATGTGCCATCATAAAAAATCAGGCTGCTTTGGTGCACTGGTGGGTCACATGTGAACAAAAAAATGGTTAGTTCGTCCACAGACCTGTCCCATCAGATGACTGGACAAGCTGATTTGAGGCAATGGCATGCACATACAATGTTTTCAATATTAATGATATCAACCGATATATCCCACGATGTCTTGTACTCCACCCATACGATACGAAATACACAAGTAGTGTTTAATTTTTTTTTGTATCGCATGAATATTGTGAAATTTCGTGACTAATCCTTTACAAAAAATACTTCATATCAACGATATCAACAAATATCGCATGAACACATGGGAAGTCTAGGTCTAAGGGTAGAAAAATTGCAAAAAAAAATAAAAATAAAAAAAATCCAAACTCCTTCGATCAATGATCAATTGGCCCCTATTTCAAAGTATTTAAGGGTGTTTGATGAAATCATTGTCACATACATTCTAATTTTGGGATTTGAGGAAGATGGGCTGCTTTTCAGAAAATTGGAGATTTTTCTACTCTCCAGGTAGCCTTAGCAGGGCTCCATCCCATGTGGAGAAAAAAACTTGAAATTCCTTTTCAGTTACTCAAGGTCCTTGGTGATTGTAAATTGTAACAGCATGTAAAGGGATGAAATGGGTAAGGAAACAAATAAAAGGAGCCGATCATTGAGAAAAGGAAGCAAGAAGAGGCTGCTAGGATGTGCAAACGATAAAATAACAGGCAATGCAGTCATTAACCAATAAGCATTGCCACACACACACACACACACACACACATTGGATTCTGTCTTCAATAAGACGCATGTCTCATGGAGAACCATTACTGCTTGAGCGCTTCATGTCTCGGCAGAATTTGCTCCCACAGCAGCATCGAAATGCCTTCACCGGATGATCATGGTCATCAAAATCAATCCCGTAATCTTGCGGCAGTTAATTGCCACACATAAGAATCAGCAACTAACGATGGCATCTGTAAATTTCTTCAAACAAACTGAAAATTATTTTGAAAGGGTTGTGTGGTTAGACCCATGGTTTTTATACTGACTGTGCAAGGAACCTTAGTATGATATGAGGGGGTGCTAACAATAGAAGGTATTGCAGGTTTAGGGTGGTTGGAAGCAATCTAATCCTCAGCATGTTTTGGGCAATCAGTATTTGTTGATGGTTTGTAATATTTTATTCTCATTTTTCTGTACAGAAAAGGATTCATCATGTATATATAACAAAAGAAAAATCATGTTCATAATAAACAAGAAAGTTGGCATTGGCCTTGAAAACTTGAACGAGGAAATCCTTGAGAGACCCCATCCATCAAAATCAACAAAACACTTTGGCATCACCTTGTCCATACTTTATTTACATTGACCTAGGCATGTGGCTCGAAATGATTCCCCTCCCCACGAATGTCAAAAATCTTGAATGATCCAATACAAAAAGGAGTTGAAGAGGATTTACCTTGGGAGAGAAACATGCTTAATTCCTCTCCAATGGGATCACTGGCCCACTTTTACCACCATTTTCCTCGAGATGAGCAAACTGCTTCCTGAATTGATCAATGGCACTGCAAAGGAACAATATACAGAAAATGAATCTAACAATAGAAAAGAAAACATCATTCAGCGACAGCACACTAAATATGAAAACCTAGAAGGCAGTAATAAAACCTTGGATAGAGGAAGTTTGTCCTTTCAGTTCCATTAATGTAGTCCTTGAGCAGTTGAGGATGGTACTCTAGTATTTCCCGGAATATAAGTTCCCGAATGTCCTCTTTTGTCACCCTACGCCTCTCAAACTCAATCTTAGAGATTGGTTGACAAGACGGTTCTCTCTCCACTTTGGCCAGGCCCTTGAAATAAGGATCAGCCAGTGCCTGCATATAACAAACACAAACATCCCCAATATAGGATAAATATCAACAATCACAATATCCTCATATGAGAGAGAGAGAGAGAGAGAGAGAGCATCTCCATGCTCCCCTAATATGACAGCATGACCAACGGATACAATATCCTCATATGACAACATGGCCAACCGGTACAATATCCATCATGTGGATCTGACCATTTGGATGGTCTCACCCAAAATAAATCTGGCCCATTCAGCAGGATGCTAGAAACAGTTGGACAGTTAAAAAAATCAGCCAATTTCCCAGCCGTACATTTGTTTTGTAAACTGCTACCCACCTGATGAGAGGACCAACCTGATTCTTGGGCAAGACTATCTACACAGTAGTAGTACTCCAATAAATGGATTGGATCAAATACCAATGGTCATTCACATGAACATTAGCTGCCTGGTTCAAATGTGTAAGCTTATATCAAAGTTCTACAAGAAGGTGTTGCTATATCAAATTTCGATGATCAGGAAACATTAAATGAAATCAAGTTTTGGTATTCTTCAGGGCTGAAAAAGATTCCAAAACAACAGACAGCATAGATTCAGAAGCAATTAGCTGGGCATTTCTAAAATCTAATAGAAAATTGACATCCTGTCAGAAACTGACCTCTTCAGCAGTTGGCCGATCCTTTGGATCAAATGCTAACAGTCTTTCCAACAGTTTGAGTGCTAAAGGATCTGCATTTGGAAACTTTTGTGAAAAGGGTACAGGCTGCTTCTTCCTCATGCTACTCAGATACCTCCTCGCCTTTTCATTCCGAACCTGGATTCAGAAAAGCAGAGAGATACATTGCTAAGGTCACTTTGAATGTTAAGGAACCTAGTTTGTCAAAAAAAAAAGGTCACTACTAAAAACAGAGACTTCTTAGACCATATAACAACCAAACCATAGACTCACGACCACCATAGACAGATTCACCAACCCAGACCAACTAACGCATCAGGACAGAAAGGAAGATATTCAGAAATCACCACCACGGAGACGGAGGACAAGATGCAGGGTCGACTCCTTCTGAATGTTGTAGTCCGCCAGCGTGCGCCCATCCTCGAGCTGCTTCCCAGCGAAGATGAGTCGCTGCTGGTCTGGTGGAATCCCCTCCTTATCCTGGATCTTTGCCTTCATGTTATCAATCGTGTCCGAGCTCTCTACCTCCAGGGTGATAGTCTTCCCTGTCAGCGTCTTCACAAATATCTGCATACCACCACGCAGACGCAGCACCAGGTGGAGGGTAGACTCCTTTTGGATGTTGTAATCCGCAAGGGTCCTGCCATCCTCCAACTGCTTCCCGGCAAAAATCAGCCACTGCTGGTCGGGTGGGATTCCCTCCTTGTCTTGGATCTTCGCCTTGACATTGTCGATCATATCCGAGCTCTCCACCTCCAAGGTCATCGTCTTGCCGGTGAGGGTCTTCACAAAAATCTGCATACCCCCACGGAGACGGAGCACCAGATGGAGGGTTGACTCCTTCTTGATACTGTAGTCAGCGAGGGTGCGACCATCCTCAAGCTGCTTTCCGGCGAAGATCAGACGCTGCTGATCTAGAGGAATTCCTTCCTTGTCCTGGATCTTGGCCTTGACGTTGTCGATCGTGTCCGAACTCTCCACCTCCAAGCAAAGATGCAACCTATGCTCCAAATATCGATTGCAGGAGTATACTGCAGATCCAGAAACCAGTCACTAATTAAATCGTGCTGGGAAAATATAAACAACGTTATGCAGTATCAACAGAGAAGAGAAACTTGATACCAAATCCAATACAATTACCTGGTAAGATATTTCAACTTGCAGGAGAGTTCAACACTCCTTCCTGAACAAGCATTTTTTTAATTACTAGGCATAATTACTACTTAAAAGCACATTAAACAAATCCTCCAAATAAATTTAAAGCTATTATCCATGATAACAGTGAAAATTAAAATAACCAAATTGTGTTGAGGGACACCCAACATCATATTCCCTAGCCACAACTGTTGCAGAGACGGTAAGAAAACCAAATGACAAATAACAAATAGTTTTTTGGATACTAAAAACTAAAAATAGTAATAACAATAACATACCTTCTGAGAGTAGTGGTTCTCAACATTTTGGTTATGCAAGACATGCCTAAAACTTTTAAGAACTTTCCAATGGCATTCAAGGATTCTCTAGAATTGTCTTACAACATAGTAAGAAAATTATCTTTCACCAAAAAAAAAAAAGCATCTTAAGAACATCTGATGACTCTTAAAAACAAAATATGAATATACAGATAAATGCTTATTAGAAAACCTACCCTATAAGTATGCATGTAAAGACTAGCCTCACCAAAAACTAGAAGTGAACATAGATACATGCTACAAGATTGATTGTAGAAACAAGTTCAAACTTGGTACCAAAAGCAAACAATCTAACATCGGTGGTCTTCATCCATGTTGCCAATGTCCAACCAGTTAAAGGATTTTTTTTCCTGTACTGATTAGTTTGAATACCATGTCCTTAGATGGACATGTTATAATTTCAAAACAGGTATCTTCAGAACAATGGTGGCTGCCTCCACTAAGAACAATGGTCGACTGGTTTCAAAACAATTTGCTCCATAACCAGGAGAATCATGCAAATCCTTACAGATTCAATATATATATATATATATATATGGGAAAAGGTTCTATGCGGTCGAGCTCATGGGAACTTCCCATGAGGTCGAGCTGTGTGGGCCCCACCGTGATGGGTGTTGAACATCTACCCCATCAGTCAGATGCACCATTCCATGATGGGCTTAGGGCTTAAAAATCAAGTCAATCCGTGACTTGTGTGGGCCACAGCACCTACAAAAGTTGAGAGGGGCTACCCTCCATTAAAACATTCACAATCATTTGTTGGGACCACCGAGATGTGGTTCACATATCCAGAACATCCATTATGTGTGTCCCACTTGGATGAGGGGTCAGACTAAGTTTCAGATTCATCCAAATTTCAGGTGGGCCCCACTAAGTGCTTTTATACGTTTTAGGCATGTCTTCACATGATTTTAGATGGTATGGCCCACCTGAGTTCCATATACGCCTGATTTTTGGGATATCCCATAATTTAAAGGGGACCCATCAAATGCACGGTGTTGATGTTCGACGCACATCACGGTGAGGCCCACACAGCTCGACCTCATGGGAAGTTCCCATGAGCTCGACCGCATAGAACCTTTTCCATATATATATATGTATATATCAAACTAGACTCTTGAGTTGACTGGTGGGTTGCTAGAACCAAACTCAACTCGAGACCAATTCAAGTCTCAAGTTTGGAGCCCTTGTTAAGAAATTCATTTTCCTTTAGAAATGGAAAGGGGGTGAAGTAAATCAGTCTCTTCATTGTTGCTAGACCAAATCCAATAGTTGATATGGAGTTCAAACTACCACTCGAAAGTCAATTTTGTGTTGCCAAAAATATGTTGCTGCATGGCCACACAAATGAACGAATGTTGTAAAATTAGAATCCAGATAATGAAAGGAGAGTTGAGATAAGGTGGATGTGAAAAAATGTCTGTATCACTACTTCCATGGTCAATTTTGAATTTCATCTGGTAAGTGTTGTGCATAGTGAGTTCCCCACTTCCATAACATTATCAGCAAGCTTATTATTCTTGGCACCTTCATTTCTCCTGGTTCTTTTATATTATTCAAGACGGCTACTTCTTTCAAGCTGCAATGCTAACCAGATAAAAACAAATGTCCTATAGATGGTCCCAGTTCACTCCCACAAGAACAACCATCTTCAACTAAGAAAGAAACATACAAGCACACCAATTTGAACAGGATGACAGGCAGACAGTTTACAGAAGAAAACTAAAATTGCAACTGTATGGTAAGTGTAAAGGAACCAATAAAAACCTAAAATATAGAGTTAGGGAAACAGTTGAGCCTATCTCCAGTGTCTCCATTGTGTAGGTACATTATGAGCTTTGGTGGTTAAAGTTGAAGTTTACTACAGAAATCAACTGAGCTGCCAAAATTTTCTTTTTCTTTTCTTTGAGGAAAATCACCCTTTGAAAGGATAACTATGGAAATGGAAATCAATGTTCACAATGCTTTTGTTTCCACAAACAGCAGAAAATGTCACACATGAGGAAAATGTTTTTTTTTTCCATAGTAGAAAATACGATTCCACCAATCCAAACAGGCTTATTGAATTGAATTATCAACACATAGTTCAATGGAGCATCCAAGCACAGCTGTAACAACAACCTCCAAATTCAAAAAGTGGTACTCAAACATATATCATGAAAATTCAAAGTTTGAATTGCCAACAACGATACCTCAGAGAAAAAATCACCCTTTCCATTTACAAAGGAAAAGATTAAAACCACATGTTAAAACACAATACAGCTACCAAAACAGATTCATAAAGAAAAAAACAAATACAAATCACTTACCACCCATCTCTTTTGTACAATCACAAAGCAATCCATTAGCCCTTTCAAGCCTAGAAAACACATCAAATCTCAACATGTAAAGTGAAGACCAAACAGTAGAATATCTCTTTCTTATCTTTTTTCAATCACACAATTTACAATTTGCAATTAGAACTCAAGATCAAAATTTAACTACAAATTGTAAATTGTGTGATCTAAAACAATAAGAAAAATTGGCATGCAATAGAGAACTCCACAAACAAATAATAACCAAAACAAGATCAACAAAAAGGAGAAATAAGACTCACTGTAGATGTATCATGAACAAAAAAATTAAGCTTATTGATTATCTGAAAACAGATTGGATGGTTAAAAATGAAAATACCCAATGGTCCTATGCCCACAAACAAGTGTCCATGAATCAGGGGTTAGGATTGTTCAACCAATCTAATCTTGGTCTTATGACTTGAGAACAGTGGGCTGCACAATTAGTTGGTTTCATTTGGGCCTACACGTGACACATACAATTTATGAGCGCATCTGTATCAAGCGTCATACATTTCCTGAGTATCATATAATTCTAACCAAAATAACAAGAAAAAAAGGTAAACCAGATTCAACCCATCAAACAAAAAGCTTATCTTTAGAACTATCAAAATATTTCATGCATAAAAAGATCCAATGTCAGAATACAAATAAAGAAACATAAACAAGATTAGAAGCTGCATAATCACATCTAATTAGATCCAGGATCGAGATCTGAAAAGACCCACAATAAAAGATGAACATTCCTATCAAAAACCCCAAAAAAGGACACAATCTTTGCATTATAAAAAACAAACCATTAGATCACTACTCCATTAAAACCCTATCAATCCACCGACTTGAGCGCATCTGCAAACAACTCCATCTGTTGCTGGATCACTTCGGCCCGCATCTTGCACACCTTCATCTCCATCAAGTGTACCAAAATGCAACGTCAGATTTTCTCAAAAACAGAGATTCAAAACCAAAATGAACAGACAAATCAAAAGGCAACATCACCTCTTCAGATTGGTAATAGGTTGGAGCTCAACAACGTCTATTGCTGTTGATGACCGGAGATGCGGTAGGGTTTCAGCGGTTGGTGGATGCGGTGTAAGGATTGCAGATCGAGAGTCGGACAGGGAGAGGGAAAATGAGAGAGAGACAGAAGGGGGAAACCAGAGCCCGAATAGAGATCCAACTTGCAGCATCTACAATAGGCTGATCGATTTGGTGTTCTTGCTGGCGCTTTCCGGGATGGAGCTTGCTCTGATCGGGACATCTCTTGTTCAGAGATCGGGCTTGGGAGAAGGAACCGCGAACCAATGGCAAAAACGAGATGGATTTTGGTGATCCAGGGCTGGGAAGAGTTGATGTGGGATGTGGGATGTGGGATGTGGGACGTGGGTTGCTGGAAGCGAAGGATTCAACGAGAGAGAGAGAGAGAGAGAGAGAGAGAGAGAGAGAGGCAGGCGTGAGAGAGTGGGGGAAAAGGGTAGGGTTAGAGAGAGAGGCGTGAGAGAGTGGGGAAAAGGGTAGGGTTTTTTTTCGTTGGGCGCGGAAATTTTTTTGGGCGTGGGGGGGTTTTTTCGGGGGCGGGATGGAGCGGAAACGGACGGTCCTGTTAGGCGCTCCGTGGGCCCCATTGTGATGTATGTGGTCTATCCACACCGTCCATTCATTTTGAGAGCTATTTTTATGGAATCAACCAAAAAATGAGGCAGATCGAAATCCCAAGTGGACCACACCACAAATCAATGGTATACGCTTAATCTCTACTATTTCCTATGATGTGGTCAACTTGAGCCTTCGATCTACCATCTTTTTTACATGCACACATGAAAAAAAAGTATCAAAATGGATGGACGGATTAGATAAAACATATACACAGTAGTGAACCCATAGAGCCCCTACAGAGCCTCAGCCTGTAGCTACGAAGTGGAGGAGGTAGTAGCTTTTAGCTACGGATGAAAACCGTAGCAATATAGCTACGGTTTATATCCGTAGCTAAAAACTCTCAAAGTCCGTAGCCTTTGCTCGATTTTTTGGTAGTGTCTATTCATGCCGTATACCCAGGGACTTGCAGTACTCGTGAAAGTCGCCAATATATTCACCACCATTGTCAGTGCGGATGCACTTCAATGGTCTACCTGTCTCTCTCTCGACCATAGCATGAAACAATTTAAACACACCAAAGACCTCATCCTTAGATTTCAAAGCATAAGCCCAAACCCTCTTAGATGCATCATCTATAAAAGTAACAAAATACAATGCCCCACCCAAGGTTTTTGTCCTCATAGGACCACAAACATCAGAATAAACCAAATCTAATATATGCACTTTATTAACATGAGAAGCAGTTTTAACAAATGAAACTCTATGTTGTTTCCCTGATAAACAATCAAGACAGGTTTTGAGAGGTGTACCTTTCACGTCTAGAAGGAGCCGCTTCTTTGCTAGTACCTGAAGCCCTTTTTCACTCATGTGGCCTAGACGCCTGTGCCACATGCCAATAGCTGAATCTTTCGCTGCGTTCAACCCACCCTTGCACATACTGACACTTGCCTTGTAAAGGGTGTAACACTTCTTTCCTCTTACCACGATCAATGAACCCTTGATGAGCTTCCATCGCCCACCAACAAACCGGCTTTCATAGCCATCATCATCCAACCTTCCCGTCGACATCAAGTTGAGGCGAAGGTCTGGGATATGCCTCACATTCCTGAGAACCAATGTGCAGCCCACATCGGTCTTCACACAAATATCACCAACTCCCACGATCTTCGATACGCCAGAATTTTCCATCCTCACAGTCCCACAGTCACTTGACTTGTAGCTTGTGAAGAAGTCCCTGTGTGGAATTGCATGAAAAGAAGCTCCCGAGTCTATCACCCAGTCGGTGTCCTGACTCGTAGCCGTGAGACATACGTCATGATCTGCAGAAAGAATAACTACAACGTCGCCATCTGAAGCGACCGCAGTGGAATCTGATTCATCTTCCTTCCCTTTTCCTTTCTTGTCATTTTTCTTACCACGACATTCATGCTTGTAGTGGCCCTTCTTGCCACAATTCCAGCATTCAACATCTTTTCTGTTACTCGACTTGCCTCTTGATTTATCTCGGGCCTTCCCGCCCTTCCTGTTCTTTCCTCTCACCCGTTCCTGTGTCACAAGAGCCTCTTGCTGAGTAGACCCCTGAGACTTCCTCCTTGTCTCTTCATTGAAGAGACAACTAGTCACCTGTTCCATGGATATCTTTCCGTCTGGTGCGGAGTTACTTAGAGACACCACTAATGTCTCTCAACTGTCAGGCAATGAACTAAGCAATAGTAAAGCCTGCAATTCATCATCCAGGACTATCTTCATAGAGGTGAGTTGGTTCACTATATTGCTGACCTCATTGATGTGCTCGGCCACAGAACCACCATCTTTGAATTTGAGATTCACAAGTCGCCTTATCAGAAAAATCTTATTACCGGCTGTCTTCCTCTCATACAGCCCTTGTAATTTCTGTCATAGGCTAGCAGCTGAGATTTTTGTAAACACATGGTGGAACACAGAATCATCCAACCATTGTCTAATAAACCCCACCATCTTTTGGTCCGTCTTCTTCCAATCATCATCAATCATATCCTTGGATTTTGCTGATATGCCTAAGATTGGAGAATATAGGTCCTTGCAATAAAGCAAGTCCTCCATCTTAGCCTTCCATATGGTCCAGTTAGAACCATTGAGGCTGATCATCCTTGAGCCACCTTCCATAATTCAAAACCGATCCTTACCTATTCAATGAACTTAGCTCTGATACCACTTTGTTGGGGGCCTTGCACAAAACCTTAGGATCTAGCCCTCCAGAACAAACCAGAATTATGGATAATAAAGCAATGAAAATAATCAATGCATCAATCACACACCACACAAGAGAATTTTACGTGGAAAACCCTCAAAGAGGTAAAAACCACGGGACCTCGTCCAGATCAACAATCTACTATGAAGTAAAACGTTTACAACCTTCTTCACTCACGCAGGAGTGGATGAACAATGAAAGAATAAAGAAAACCAGAGAGATCTCACCGATTACGAGGACATAGGAGCGCTGAGATATAGACTGCACCGTAGATCACCTCCACGAGCATAACCTCCCTTCTACAAGCTTCCTCTCTCTCTTTCTCCCCCTCTCTCTCACCTTTGATAGCCCTCTTGTGTTTTTCTCATCAACACCACATATCCTAGAAAAACCCTAAGGACCTTTTTTTATAGTTTTAGGAAACTCCTTTCTGCATCCTAGTTGCGAAAGGACTTGCGCATCCCAGTTGCGAAAGGACTTTGCGCATCCCAGTTGCCAAAGGACTTGTGCATCCCAGTTGCAAAAGGACGACAGGTCAAAAAAACCCATCAGAGCGACCCCAACAATCATAGTTTCAGTGGTGGTGGTTTCTCCAGAGAAAGAGAAATCAGGATACATCTTGCATCCTCCACAACCAGAGCCGCACTTGCAGGAAAATCCACATCCACAGTTTCCACCATGGCAAGACATTTTTTATAGGAAATGGAAGAAAAATGCAGCAAATGAATAGAATGAGAGGATAAGCTTTCAAGACTACAACCAACGTTGTTGATTCGACTAGTGCGGGTTTATGATTGCTGGTGTCTAGGCCTAAGTCAGCAGTGAATTGCCCATTCCAACCATCAAGGGACCACTGCAATTTCTTTCATATATATACAGGGGCTTGGCCCTACTTTAAAATAATAATAATAATAATATAATAATATTATTAAAAAATTTAAAAAAAAAAACTGTAATTTATTTGAGGTTATGTTTAGTTGCACCAATTATCATGAAATCTCATGATATTTTGAACCAAATTTGACATATTAATCGCAAAATATCCAAAATTTCAAGACAGCTTGAAGACAGATTAATGGCATGAGTGATTTCATCTTTGTTTTTTTTTTAATTCTTTTTAGTTCCATTGCATTTTTGAATGGTTGGTGTAAAGCATGTCATCAGTCCATCACCTTAGATTGAATGGAGATACCATCTCAAGATGAATATTGACACACTAATTAAGCAATTGCAATTGATATGTTATCTTTACGAACCTTTCATGTTTCATAAAGATAACAGGGCAACAATTTGAATGGTCTGAAGTATCCTAATGTTGCAAATTTTCGGGCATAATTCATTCACAACAGAGCTTAAATATATTGCAAATAAACTAAAATATCCAGAAATATATGCACACACAAGGATTATCAACATAAATGGGGTCCCCTCTCAAACCGATCACACGCACAAACCTAATTTGGACGCACGGCGGAGGTGGGTGGGTGGTGATTAGGATGCAAGGCGGGTTTGCGTTGTTAGGAGACTGGATCGAGAGGAAGATAATGAGGACGTTATGGAGTGGGTAATGTTGATGGCAAGAAGCAGAGAGAGAGAGAGGGGGGGGGGGGGGGGGGTAAGAAAATTGAGAGAGAGTGTGAAGAAAAAAAATATGAAAATGGAGTTTACCCGTGTGTAGCCGAGTGCGTTCACAGCCGAAACGGAAAAATATTTGCTAACGGATCTCTGTTGGAAGAGCATTCATTGCAAGGGAACAGCCGATTGGTATCCAACCAATGGCATTTTGCCACGTCACTTCAGTAGCCTTTTGGCTACTAAAGCGTTCAGTATCCAATCCGCTCCCGAGCGGGTGAGTGAGGAAAAAAAGTGTGTGCCTGTAATTTATTACTCTTTTCTTTATGAGTTATCTTTTATTTATTATTTTATTTATTATATTTCTTTCAAATGAAATTAAAATTTCATGGTATTTCTTTTCAAAGTTCCAAGCAGCAAATGAGATTGGAATATTACTTTTATTTATTTATTTTATAATAGTTCAATTTCTCATGTTTCTTATGTTGTGCGCAGCTATCATACGTTAGTGTGGAAGTAACCTTAAAACAAATCAAAATCATAAATAGAAAAATAAATATCAAGCAATTATAGAGAAATATAAAGATTTTACATGAAAAAACTCTTGCGGAAAAAAATAGTGACAACAAGCAACAAACAATCCACTATAATTAAAAAGTTATAAGAGATGGACAACTTACATATTCGAAAGCCCAAGATTGTTGAAACCAAGATGTCTTAAATATGTTTTGGCAGGCTCGACCGGTCGAGGGCCTGGCTCAACCGGTCGAGTGGGCAGCTAGACTAGTCGAGACCCGCTCGACTCAAAGTCCAGCGAGCTTGTATTTTGGGTGTCCGTGATGCTCGACCAGTCGAGGGGATGGCTTGACCAGTCGAGGGGGTCTCTCGACCAGTCGAAGCCTCGACTCGACTAGTCGAGGTTACACAGATCTTGCGTAGACTGCACAAATTTGAGGCGGTTTCTGAACTTTTCCAAAGAAGGTGCGTAAGTAGAGTTTCCTAAACTATAAATATGGGTCCCTAGGGATATTCTAAGGTATTCTAAGGCTTTCTAAAGGAGTTCCAAGGGTTCCTAAAAGGGTTTTAGGGTTATCAAAGGGTGTAGCAAGGGTGAGATTCAAGGTTGTTCGAATCGAATAAGTCCTCTCTCTTTGTAATTTCTATTTTCATAGTGGAGATCTGTCGCTTTGTGCCGTGATTTTTTCCCGCAAGGGTTTTCGTGTGCTTGGTGTCATTGGATTGTTATCCTAGATCTAGATCTGTGTGATTCCGCAGTGCAAATCCCAACAAGTGGTATCAGAGCAATCGTTGGGGCACAGATCTGAATCTGAGGGATTAGTAATAATGGCAAGCGCTAGGTATGATATTGAGAAGTACTCAGGGAAAAATAATTTTGAGTTATGGAAGATCAAGATGATCAGTTCCTTAATCAAGCAAGGCGAAGATGGTGCCCTTGAGGAGCGAAAGTCTACTATGACTGATGATGATTGGAATACTCTTGATAAGATGGCTTTATCATCGATCCGTTTATGTCTCATGAATGAGGTTCTCTACAATGTCATGAGGGAGAAAACTGCGGCTAAGTTATGGGCGAAGTTAGAAGATGTTTATGCAAAAAAAAAATTCTCTAAAAATCGTCTGCACTTGAAGCGGCAATTGTATAACTTCAAGATAGCAGAGGGTGGAGATCTGGAAGCTCACATCAGCAACTTTAATAAATTGGTTTACAAATTGCTGGATATGGAGGAAGTGATGAAAGATGAAGAACAAGCATGTATGTTGCCGAATTCTCTTCCGGCGTCTTATGAGTCATTCAATGACACAATGTGCTCAACGAATAAAATCCTGAGTGTCGACACTGTTATCTCAGCCCTTCAAGGGAAGGCAATAAGAAAGCTTAACGTCGACATGGGGATATCTTTTAATGCACTATTTACAGGGGGTAGGAATTCTGAACAAGGTACAGGTTCTTCAGGTTCTAGATCCAAATCCAAGGGTAAGGGCAAAGGGAAGGAAAAGTGTTGGAACTGTGGGAAGAAAGGATATGTGAAGAAGGATTGTGGAAATCATAAATCAAAGAGAGAAGATTCTGAGGCTTCGTACAAGGAGGTCAATGCTTCCACGTCAGATGGATCGAGTGGATGTGATGGTGATGGTTTTGTCTGTGTCTACAATCAAACGGTTATACGATGATCGTAAGGACGAGTGGATGCTAGACATAGGGGCATCTTTTCACATGACACCTCATCGGAGTTCATTCACCAACTACAGGGAATGCGATGGTGGACAGGTATTTATAGGCAATGACAGTGCCTGTAATGTTGTGGTTGTTGGTACGGTGCGTATTAAGATGTTTGATAGGGTGGAGCATACCTTGACTGATGTCAGGCACGTTCCTGATTTGAAGCAGAATCTGATTTCTCTTGGTGTGCTTGAGACAAAAGGATGCAAGTACATAGGTATTAATGGTGCTCTTAAGGTATCTAAGGGAGCACGGGTAATCATGAAAGCGCAACGACTCGGTAACTTGTATAGGTTGATCAAGAGCACTTCAAAAAGTGGAGCTGCAGTGGATGTAGCGGATTCCACCTCTGCACGTGTGTGGCATGTTAGGCATGGCTACATGGGCGAGTAGGGTAGGAAGGCTGAGACGTGCGGACAGGGATATAGAGCAGGTGGAGCAGTCACCTGTAAGAAAAATCACACGACATGATCGCAGGATATCGGCGAGGTACATAGACGACTCCAATATCGCAAGGGATTCATCTTCTATTCAGATGGCTCTAGGTAAGCCTGGTGCTAAGAAGTGAAAGGTGACTATGGGCGATGTGATGGATTCGTTGTACCAGACCGACATATGGGAGCAGGTGGAGCTTCTAGTGGGCTGGAGAGCGGTTGGATGCAGGTGGATCTTCAGGAGGATACAGCATAGATACAGGGCGAAGTTGGTAACGAACGGTTATGCTCAGAGAGAAGGGATCGAAGGGATCGGCTTCTTAGAGATATTCACGCCGACGGTATAACAGGTGTTTATTAGATCCATGATTAGCGCCAGTTGGCCAATGTGATCTTGAGCTGGAAGGATGGATGTAGAGTCTGCACTTCTGTAAGGGAAATTAGAAGAGCAGATCTACATGAAGCAACCAGAGCGGTTCGAAGTTAAAGGGGCTGAGAAAAGACTTTACAGGAGGTCGTGGTTTGACCTATCGCCTAGGCAGTGGTTTGATTCCTTCATAGTGAGTCAGGAATTGATGACATGTAAATCGCCAATTATGACATGTCTGAAATCAATATACTGAAGACTCGGTTAAGTGAGACATTCAGGATGAAGGATCGGGGGGCTGCAAAGATGGTTCTCAGCGTTGAGACTAAAAAGGAGTAGGATTTGGTTATCTCAGGTAGAATACCTTGGGTAGGTATTGATCAAGGAGGTGATGGACCATGTAAAGTCGAAGAGCGTTCCCTACGCGTCTCTCCTCAAGTTTTCCTCAGGACATGTCCCAAAACAAATGTTTTTTTTCATTTTTTCATTTTTTCATTTTTTTTTTTCCTAATGGATCCTTATGCCTCAATGGAAGGTGAGTCAGACAAACTAATAGCTTATCTTCTTTTATCACTACTATTTTGTATTGTACTAGACTAGATGCTCTGGTTTGAACTTTTTCATGTGACCTCCAGGCATCCCTTCTTTTATCACTACTGTTTTTTTTTTTTTTTTTTTTTTTTGGATCCTTATGCCTCAATGGAAGGTGAGCCAGACAAACTAATAGCTCCTTTTTTTTTTCTTTTTTTTTTCTTTTTTTTACTAATGGATCCTTATGCCTCAATGGAAGGTGAGCCAGACAAACTAATAGTATATCTTCTTTTATCACTATTATTTTGTATTGTACTAGACTAAATGCTCTTGTTTGAACTTTTCATGCGACCTTCAGGCATCCCTTCTTTTATCACTACTGTTTTTTTTATGGATCATTATGCCTCAATGGAAAGTGAGCCAAACAAACCAATAGCTTCTTTTCTTTTTTTAATGTTTTTTTTTTTTTAATGGATCCTTATGCCTCAATGGAAGGTGAGCCAGACAAACTAATAGTTTATCTTCTTTTATCACTACTATTTTGTATTGTACTAGACTAGATGCTCTGGTTTGAACTTTTTCATGTGACCTTCAGGCATCCCTTACTCCCAGGGGGAGGATGGGACACGGATTGCTTGTACCCTGCCCACAGTAAGCTCCTGTGATCAGAAGCTATGTGGAGCCCACAGAAATACACATGAAAAATGACCTTGTCCATTAATTTTCAAGCTCACAGTTGGGTAGCTAGGACTCCAAATATCAGGTAGATATAGTACTCAGGTGAGCCATTTGAAATAATTAGAAGGAAATGTCCATCGTTAAAACCTTCTTGGAGCCGACCATGATGTTTATATGCCATCCAAATTACCATTCATAAGGTAAGGTTAAAGGTTATATTACCATTGGGATAAACTGTAGGTGCAAATATTATCCTGAGATCCAAAACAAGGAGGTCCACTGCTATAGGAATTAGATAGGGATAGTCAGAGACAAAGAATAGACGTAATTCATTACTCATGGAATACACGTTGAAAATAAATAAAGCAAGGGAAAATAAAACAAAAACCAAAAAAAAACAAAAAACAAAAGCAAAAAAGGCTGGTCTATGATTGACGTGAATTTTGTAAAAGAAGAAGGTTGACTAGTCCTATAAATCTACCCTTGGGCGCCCGCTCCACTCCGTATCATCTCGTAACACCCTCTTTCTTCTTTCTTCCTTCCATTCATCCATTCATTCCTTACATATTCCTCTCTCTCTCTCTCTCTCTCTCTCTCTCTCTCTCTCTCTCTCTCTCTCTCTCTCTACATGGCGTCTAATGTTGCTGGTGTTGATGATTTCACTGTAACGGTGAAAAGGAAAGAGAAGGTGGCAGCAGTTCTGCCATTGCAAGACCATTTGCTGCCCCTCTCCAACCTCGACTTGCTCCTTCCCCCTGTTGACGTAGGCATCTTCTTCTGTTATAAGAAGCCTAGCAGCACAACCACCACTAAAAAATCAAGCTTCCCTTCCGTGGCCAGCACTCTCAAGAAATCCCTTGCCCAAGCCCTTGTCTCTTACTACGCCTTTTCCGGTGAGGTTATCACCAGCTCCCTTGGTGAACCTGCGCTCCACTGCAACAATCGCGGAGTCGACTTCTTTGAAGCTTACACAGACATTGAGCTTCAACATCTCCACCTTTACAACCCAGACGCCACCGTCGAAGGGAAGCTCGTCCCCAAGAAGAAAGAGGGGGTGTTCTGTGTTCAGGTCAATCTTCTAACCCTACCCGCTTTCTTTTCTTCTTCTTTTTTCCAATTAGTGTTTATGCCTGCATGCATCACTTCCATGTCTTCTTCCTGCTCAAGATCATGTCATTCTCCTCACATGTAATATGCAAACCGTAATGGTGTTTTTACTTTATACAAATGAGGCCCATGTTTAACAGATCCACAGCACTGGCCTCATGGGCCTCACCAGAACATCTCCCATATTCTTGGAAGATTCCAGACACCAATCTCCAATATTTCAGTTTCCGGATTGCCTTCGACCCCCAACAGCAGGGGTCAGAAGCTGGCGTCACTCACCAGAAGACGCACGTTGCTTCTTCTCAATACTATAGACATCGTGCTCGAAATTAAGCTGGCTAAAAGGATGGACGGCGTGGATAAAATCACACGGTACGAGGATCTCTAAGAAAGCCTTTAGCACCAAGTTCCTGTGCTGCCAAGTCAAGTGGGACCACCATAATGTTTGTGAGAAATCCACCCCGTTAATCCGTTTTTCGAGCTCATTTTAATACGAGCAAACAAAAAATCAGCCAGATCCAAAACTCAAATGGGCCACTCGTGAGGAAACAGTGGGATTAAACGACCACCGTTAAAATATTCGGTCACAAAAGCTTTTTGTTTTTTTCAAGGAAATGACCTCATAAACGGTTTGGGGCCCAGGAAGGTTTCAACGGAAGGCATTTCATTCCCCAATTT
The DNA here is from genome assembly GCA_021015155.1 of Magnolia officinalis. Taxonomy (NCBI): domain Eukaryota; kingdom Viridiplantae; phylum Streptophyta; class Magnoliopsida; order Magnoliales; family Magnoliaceae; genus Magnolia; species Magnolia officinalis. The sequence goes on along the minus strand of JAJHSJ010000015.1, from coordinate 63,605,742 downwards.
TTACTCTAGTATGACCCACTTGAGTCTTGGATCCGGCTGAGTTTTGGTCGCATACCTGTCCTAAAATGAGGTCGGAGAATAGATGAACGGAGTGGATTTTTCACAAACATCGCCGTTTGGCAACTTTCTGCGAAAGTCTTTGACAGCAAATTCGCGTCCATCGCTAATCCTCAGCAAGTTTCTTATGGTATGGTCCACCTAAGATTTGGATCTGCTTCATTTTTTGAATCATAAGCATAAAATGAGCTTTCAAAATGGATGGACGGTGTGGATGTAAGGAACATACACCACAGTGGGGCCCACAGTTAAGGATCCACCCAAAGTGCTAGTTAAATGATGGTTAGTTCTCTTCCTCCTTACATATGGCACACACATGTAAAACTATCCAGGCCATCCAATTCTGGGGTACATCACGGGCGGATCACAGCTCGAAATTCACATGGACCTAGCGTTCCTAACCATCAAACTCGTGGCTGTGAAATGGATGGTTGAAAGTAAAGCAGTGATTGTCCCAAATTCTATGGGCAAAATGAGATGATTTCTGTCATCTGCTCCTCTGTGTGTTCTTCGGCACCCCCATCCAAGACCAGATCAGTGATTTGAAATGTTGTAGATACCCATACAACTACACCATATGCACCGTTGGATGACCCTATCTTTGAATCCAAAATATGTATAGGTAATATATTATTCTCCCACGCTACTCCCGCCGGTGGCTCTAGAGACCACAGGATTTATGCCACCACCTCTTCGCTTCTCTCTTATTCTTTTTCTTTTTTATTTTGTCTTGTATTATATGTTTAGAATCCGGTTGACACTAGAAGAAAAATCATGCTTTCCTGCCGTTTGATTAATCAATGTCATCACTAAAGTTGTCAGTATTGCTCCATTAATGCAGTGTCTGATGATGTGACCAGTTAGGTTGTAGGGGATACGGATTCATTTTTTTAGGGTGGTTAAACCATCTTATTTTGGGCTACCGGCCAAACAAAGAGTGGTGTATTTGTGGATAGTAACTGCCCACCATGTAGATGGACCTTTCATGAGATCCACACCATCCATCAGATACTCTGCCTCATATTCCCCTTGGAACCTAAAAATCATGATTATCCAACAGTTGGGATGGTAGGTCTACCATTAGTTTTGTTTAGGGCTATCCTTCGTGCAAGGACCATCCAATATTCACGGTGTGGATATTGAAATTCAAGTGGACGTGATAAAGAATTTTTTTTATTTATTATTTATTTTAAACTGGCTAGCTGTTTGTTGAATAAGCCAGATTTGGAAATCATGGCCACATGGAGTTAGAAAAAGTTAACCTATGTGTAGGTACATACTCCAGAGTTTTCCTTTTCCACTGTTTTTAAGTCTAATTTTTAACAACACCCATAGCTCAACTGGTAGATTGAGTAGAGATATACCCCGTTGCAAGTCTTGGTATCGATCCCTAGCGGGGGTGGCTAACACGGAGTGTGTGTACTGACATGGGTGTCTACTAACAAGCTAACCCAAAAAAACAAAAACAAAAGTCTAATTTTTAACTGATTCTTTCACTTTCACCTTTTGTAATCTGTCATCCAAAAAATGCTAGTAAAACGCATTCCAAAAGCATAAACAACCACACAATTGGGAGATGTGAATAGCGATAGATGATAAAAAGGACATGTCCGGATTTAACTTCTTCTTTTCTTTTTCACATATAGAATTATTGATACAGCAACTGTTTGTGAAGTTTCACGTTCCCTTCACTTTTGGATAGATAGGATTTCAAATAATGCCCCGTTTGATTTTTCATGTAAGAGGTGATTACCTGGTAAATGGGTAATAATTACTTACCTAGGTAACTACCACATCGTTTCTGATGCAGATATTGACAGCTTAACTTTTAAGGGCTAGTAGTGAGGATGGCTGCCAAATGAATGTAAGGGCCCACTGTGATGTACCTGGCTTAACTTTTAAGTGTGTGACATTGGCAGGAAAGATGAATTCAAAATTTCTCAGCCAATGCTTTGTATGTGATTGTTCCACCTTTACTTGGCAAAATGATCACCTACTGGATGCAATTTGTTTAGGACATTAGTATTAATGAAAATGGTAGGATCCAACATGAAGATCACCACAATTGTATGTTGACTAAGACTAGCTATTTTTTATCCATTGATGATTTCAACAGTAAGTACGCACCTTTACTTGGCGAAATGATCACCAACACAATGTATGATGATGATTAGAGTGGATGCTTTGGACAGGCAACGGAGTTCAAGTGCGGTGGGGTGGTTGTGGCATGCTCATTCGACCACCGAGTAGCTGATGCCTACTCAGGGAACATGTTCTTGGTATCATGGGCGGAGATGGCTCAGTCAAAATCTATCTCTAACCAACCATCTTTCCATCGATCCTTACTCAACCCGAGGCGTCCTGGCTCCTATGATGTCTCCATTGACGACATGTACGTGCCACTATCATCGTTGCCACCTCCAAAGAATGAAGAACAAGCAGCCGATGATGACAAGATCATAAGCCGCATTTACTATGTGACTGCCCAAGACATCAATGGGCTTCAGGCCCGTGCCAGCTCGGGCGGCTGCAAGAGAACCAAGCTCGAGTCGCTGAGTGCATGCCTGTGGCAGATTGTCGCGAAAAGTGAGAGAGACAGCACTAGAAGATGCAAGATGGGGATTGTGGTTGATGGGCGGACAAGATTGAGTGATGGGGATAGACCCAACAATTGCATGTCAAATTACTTTGGGAACGTGCTGTCGATACCATACGGAGATGAGAGAGTTGAGGAGCTGGCGACGAGGCCATTGAGTTGGGTGGCGGAGGTGGTGCATGAAGCGTTGAGGGGGGGTGCAAGCAAGGAGCATTTCTTGGGATTGATAGACTGGGTGGAGGCGAGACGGCCACAGCCAGCACTGGCGAAGATATATTGCAAGGGAAGGGAAGACGGGGCAGCATTTGTGGTGTCATCTGGGCAGAGGTTCCCAGTAGAAAGAGTGGATTTTGGATGGGGGAAGCCAGTGTTTGGATCGTATCATTTCCCGTGGGGGGGAGACGCAGGGTATGTGATGCCAATGCCGAGTGCAAGTAGGGAGGGGGATTGGGTGGTCTACATGCACCTCTTCAAAGGCCAGTTGGATCTCCTGGAAGCTGAGGAAGGCCATATCTTTCACCCCTTAACTCCTGACTACCTTAATTTGCCTGCTACTGCTGCTACAGCTTCCCATGTTTCTGATGCTCAAGAGGGGATTCCAAGCAGTACCAACAGTGCTACTAGTACGAATGTAGAAGACTGAGACAAGGTGAAGCATTTTAACCTTGTATGATGTAGATTCGTGCACGGGATGCTTTACCACTATGCTTGAATTTTTGTTTTGTTTTTTTTTTTTCTTTCTTTCTTTCTTTTTTTTTTCCCTTTCTTTTTTACCAATTGAAAATGGTGTTTACTCTCTCAATCTCTCTCTCTACCAACTTGAATTGAAAATTCTGAAAAGGAGACCTCTTAAAATCCAAGAGAAAAAGGTCAGGTGCAAAATCCTGAATTTCAAATCTAATTGCATTTGCTGGACTGCACTATTCAGTGACCATTTGCAACACTTGTGATAATGGGAAAGATAGGTGCGCCAAGATAAATGGTGGCTGTCTACAAAAGGTGGCTGAGAATAAGAAATGCAATTTCATCAAAATGTTCCACTTCTAGATTCCCGTCAAACTATTTTTAAAAGAGATTGATAGTTAATATGGACCGGGCTACATCTGCCAGGTTAGAATGGTCCAAGCAAAGGCAGAGAGACATTATTACACCCAGGCCTGGCACAGTCATGTAGCTAAGCATCTAGCCCTTAGCATGGTGCTGACTGCTAGCTTATTACCCAGACCGTTATCACCCATTACATAAATAAGCCCGGCCTTTATGCATAGGGTTGCATAAGCCCAGCTCCAAACAGCTACAGGTCCATGAAATCTCACGGCCAGGGCATGATTTGTTTATCCTTTTGATATTGATTGACCATTCTTCATGCTATTGATTGGATGGTTAACAGATGGTGGGGATGATTTGACTGGTTTGTACCAGGACCCGCATGAATCCACTATCCTAGCAAACGTTTGGCCATGTCATGTGTCATTTAAAAGCCTTAGGAAAAGCGCGAGGGGTGACGCTGGAAATGATGATGTTTTCATTTCCTGTGTAAAAGTTGAATCCATACATTGCAGATTTGTAACACTTTGTTTTAGTCTAGTAACCAAAGGTGCATGGAAGACGAGAAAACTTCTTTTGTCAATTGTATCCAGGTATTGCCGTATTGAAAAACCTGCTTATGTAGTCAGTTGTATTTGGTGGACTGATTTGTGGGATGTGAGCATGTGACTGGTATGCATGTAATAAGTGGAGTTAAATGTAAGGTGTTTATATGTCAACATGATGAGCATGAGGTGTTTCATGCCTTACGTTTACACAATAGCTGCACTACAGGCATTTTTGTTACCAACCACTGTACAACATGGCTCTAAAACTAGGTGATTCAACTCGAAACTTGTATTGGATTTTTGAGTTGAGTCGCTAAGAAACTCAATTAATCTCCGGTGTGACTTGGTGTTAATTTTTTCAAGACTCGTCAGGTTGACTCGACTAACTCATGACACTCGAACCAAGTTATTGTGTTGGAAGCACAGAATATGAAGAACAGGATTCAAACTGGTGACCCAGTGCAACACCTCTTGGGCAACTGTTAATTTCAAATATTCTATTATTAGTTTAATTATTCAAAATAGAGTGGAGTCATGTAACAGGTCAGAGTCTTGGAATCGACCCAACCCAGCTAGACATTGACTCAAGTCTTTTGGGTCTTTGATCCAACACATGATAGGATGATGCTGTGTGGATGAAGAGCAACCTTTAGACCCCCGTCTCCTCCACTTCTAGCAAATGCAATATTATCAATGGGGGAGTAAGTCCTGACAAACAAAATATTAAGTATATGTATTCTCTTTATTATAGCAACAAATTACTATTATTCTCAAATGATTTTTAGTAGTTCAAATAAGAATTGTTATTGATGTGCTATTTATATATGCAATTAAAGATTTTAAAGACCAGAAAAATAGCTATGGTATCTTTCCTCCCTTGATGTCAAGAATATTCAATCTCTCTCTCTCAAAAGAGCAAGGAAAAAAAAAAAAACAAGAAGCTCATTGACCCCTCTTTCCATTACCATATGAAGACAGTAATCCTGTTGTCCCAACATATGAAGCCATTAATCTTGCTAGTCTGTTCAGAATTTGGGGCCATACATAAAAGTTAGTAACTTGAACAAATTATCTTGGAGGTTCTGTTCCATCAATTTTGTTTTCAGGGCCCATCATCGCCATCCTTGATTAGGTTACAAATATCTGAACACTCTACCAGACTGGCATGAAAAAAGGAAATGAGGCAAGATAAGATGCTCAGTAGTGGCTTATTATTGCAATTGCTCATTTCCAATGAAAATGAATTTTCACATGAGGTTTGCTAAGCACACACGTGTACATGGTTCACCATGTCCACACCATCACACATGCCATCATGGAAGAAAGGTACAATTTCCAAGCTGGCCAACTGGCGGGTCCAACCTTGAAGATGATCTCACACAGAGAAGACCAGCCCACTCATCAAGTGGACTATGATGTTATAAATAGGTGGACAGCATAGAAAACTTCAGCCAAAAGTGTTCTTGAACTATACTTAATAGCGGTGTATACATGAGCTACCTTGCATACAAGTGTGGGCATAGAAATGCTTACTGCAGTTTTCCTGATTGTGGAATTGCATCATGATGAGTAAGAGGGAGACAGAATGTTTACCAATATTGACGGCTTCGAAACCCCTCCTTGAAAACGACGAGAGGCCTGCCAATAGTATGAGATGGACAACTGATGTAAGTAGTCATCAACATGGAGAGTGAAAATGCAATCAACAAGTAATATTATTGACTCAAATCACAATGGTAGCAATTTGCACAACCCAATGGCCTGCGGATTTACCTAGTTTCTTGACTCACAATGGTAGCAAAAGGCATGTTTCTCCTAAAAGTAGATCAATAACCGACCCAAGCTAGACCGTACATCCCCAAAAAGAACAAGAAAACATCTTATTCAAAATTGGTATCATTTTCTCTAACAATAATAATCAAAAGGTCCCCTCTCATGCATAGTTAAGGTGCTTCCCAAGTCCTTGTGCTGGAAGCTTCTTAAAGGGCAACAAATAACAAAAATAAGGCCAACAAAGTGTAAGAATAGATGACTTAGGGGGCAAATTTGACGTTTTTACTCTTAAGCTTACAATAAACAATGAAGAAGAGGAGATCAAAAGAAAAGGGAACAAACTCCATTTTAAAAGGAAGTTCTCACAAGATTCGAACTAGGAATAAGAAATTACAACTAAATTAAAAATGAGAAGGTCTCAGTCCAATCAGATGGACCACAAGTTATGGTCCACCCAGTGGATAACTTCCAACCTATTAGGTAAATGTGACATCCAACCCTTCCAATCGATTATCCCCACCATGAGGGTCACCGAAAGCAAACATGAGCCCATTTACTCGATAGTCATATGAAACAATCTCTAGCCATTGCAGATAGAAAAATACAAGGATGATCCACTCAATGAGTGGATGTGACTGCATTTGGCATAAGGCAATCCTGATGGTGGGGACAATCTGTTGGACAGATTGGATGTAGCATACACATGAGAGGTTGGTGTTATTTGCTGAGTGGACCATAACTTGTGGCCTAACCGGTTGGATCTGAGACAACTATTGTGACGTTCCTGCCTTTGATTCTCTAGTGCAATCTTCTTACCAAAAATTAAATCTACATAGACCTGGTCGCACATATTTGTTCTTGGTTTTTTGAGTTGGAAGGATTGCATAAGGATTGGGTTCCTAATCAGGCAGTGTCGGGACTTTGGTATTTTTCCAATCCTTTATAAAAAAAAACTGGGGTGTAAAAAAATTATAGAGGATTTGCAGGCTAGGTTGGGAAGAAACCGCCACTCCCACGACCTGGCCAGTTTCTGAATGGAAGGAGAAAACAAAAAAACATTCAACCATTGGGCTGCGCGACGTCGCACATCTAAGATATTACTAACCATATTTCGAGTACAAAAGGAGTCAGAATTTCAAAAAATTAAAAAACTGTCTCGCTTGAAAGCTTATCATGTCCAACAAGCCCATTGCAATTTGGACATCAAATGACCAAGTTTTGACTTATTTATCAATGGATATCAGGCAAGCTGCAGACTGCAATGATCTGCCCTGTTGTGAGCTAGTTTTCAGGTATCAAATGATGTCCAAATGTAGCAATTTTGGTATCATATGAAAGCTCATGGGATTATCTTTTTAACGTGTCTAAAAACACTCAATTTTGCTGCATAAAAAGAGAGAGACAGACAATTTAGTAAAGGTGCACACTAGTGCCAATGGATTGACCCAGTTGGTTGAAGTTGAATTTGACCTTCCAGCAACTTGATCAGCTGTTTTCTGGGGAGGCTCATTTTTTAAATCTTCAAACAGCAGGTGACTTGATCCAGTACTATTCAGCCATCTGATTGACTACATGAGCAATCAGACTTCAACTCTGGTTGCAGAGGATAATTTGGGACAATCCAGATCTTTTGAATGGTCTGGATCAAGTATTCGAGCTCTATATATTGTTCATTTCTAAGTAATGCCTTTTGTGTATGATGGTTGAGATAGCTATACACCATTATTTGGATTTTGGCCGTGGATTCTAGCAGTACATGACCAATCAGCAATAGGTCCCGCTAGTTGGGCAGTTCAGATTTGATATACCAGTCGTGATATATCAAAAACCCACCTCAAAATGCTCATGTTAGAGACCAACAATTCATCTTCCATTGTTGGATCTAACTCAATCAACTAACTAGTACCTACTATAGTTAGGAAAAATCCATCTTAAATTCCGTAAAGAAAACATTATATAATTGCTTCAATCGCCCAAAAAAAAAAAAAAATCAGAAAGACTTTAAAACTCTTGTTTTAAAGTAGTGGAGGCACAATTTTTCGCTTTCAATTAAGACACAATGGATTGGGAATAGGGGTTTGGTTGTCATTGAAGGAATTGCAGCGCAGAGAGAGAGAGAGAGAGAGAGAGAGAGAGAGAGAGAGAGAGAGAGAGGAAAGGAGTAGCTAACCTTCGGGCATTGAGAGGGCCTTCACCAGGGGAGCCAGCACCCCCTCGGATGCATGTGGTGACGCATTTAACGGTACACGACTCCGCCTTCCTTGACTTTGGACGTTGTATCCTCGCCGGCTTCCCGTCTTCCCCTGTGTACTCATTTCTCTTTTTAAATCATTAACACGATCATACCATCTCTCTCTCTCTCTCTCTCTCTCTCTCTCTCTCTCTCAAAAAAAAAAAAAAAAAAAAAAAAAAAAAAAAAAAAGGAAAAGCAAATGCCTAATGCGTAATGCCTAATACCGTCGGTTCCTCTCACCTTACCTGATAGCGTTTGAGGAATGTTGGAGAGAGTTTCCGTGTCTGGGGATTGAACAGCTGACGAAAAAACCACTGCCGCAGCAGCAATCGCACCCACAAATACCATTTCTCTTTTCCTCGCTTCTTTTCTCTTCCACCACCTCCCCACCCCTTATCTTCTCTTCCAACACCATAACATTTTTCTTCTGGGACCCACCGAAACCTGTGGATCATTCTTCATCCAATCGTCCCTGCCTGCCACGTGTGCAGTTGTTACCGGTAGGACTTGTGGAGTTCCCAAAATCAACGACCCAGAAACACCACGTTGTCGTTGAGCCTTCTATCGACCGCGTCTCGCCTTTGATTTACACTACTTAAAACATCACTTTAGTAAAATAGTGCCAACCATCTAATCAATGGCTAAGAAATCAAGTGACCCAAATTTATCATATTGGAAAAAGTATTGATCGTCAGTCTAGATCGTCCATTGGGTAGGACCCGAACATGCACATGGAAAAAAAAAAAAAAAAAAACACTTTAATTAAATGATCTAAACCATCTGATCAACGGCCAAGGAAAGATGATAATATTGGAAATGGTCGATCCGAACTATCCATCATGCCTGGATGTTGGTGCCCCTCAAGAATACCTGGACCCTGGACTAGACCGTCCTAACCACTTGTTCAGCTGCTAGGAAAAATGGATGGTCTAGATTATTTTTATTCTAATAATTCTATAGAAAGGTGCGGCATTCCTTTGGCCCGACCAAATGCAGTTCCATCATTGATTGCCCGTGCATTTCAAAAACCAGTTTGATCAATCACCAGAACATTCGTTCAGTGGCTATGTAAGTGATCCGTCCTGACTAATTACGGTGAAATATTTTATCATCATCTGGACCATCCATTACAAGGGACCTACTTTTACTTGTCCCCCGACAATTTGACTGAATGATCCTAATCATCCATTCAATAGTTGGGGAAAGCATACAGTACGTCTATATTGATTATAGTATAAAAGACTTGATCATTAATTTGAACTGACCATCATGTGGCCCCACCTCAGGAAGAACCACTTCTGCCAACTATCTAGCCACCAGTCACTAAGGGGAAAGTGGATCGTCCCTGTTAATTGCACCATCCATCACATGGGCCCCATTTTCGACTGATCATGCCTCTCAATAATCAGTTTGGCCTAATGACCCCAACCATTAGATTAAGGACCAAGAAAATGTTTGGTCAGTTGAGATCATGTGAGCCTCACACTAACTATTTGTGCCTCAGTGGCGTCATGTCTCTGGTAACCCTTTTTAAGTGGGCCAACTCTTTTGGCCTTCTTCAAATGATCCTGTGGGAAGAAAGGAATGGGAGATGTTTTAAAGTAAGTCTTATTCGATGGGATCCATGGTGAAAATAGTTCAGTGTTATATCTTCGAGTTTCCAATACGATGTTTTTAAAGAATTGTAATTTACTTCTCTATGGGGGTAATTCATCCGCTATCTTAGCGGGTTGATTTCCTCCCAGTATTTTCTCTTTCTTATTAATGCAAGCTTCTGTTATCTCTCTCTTGCTTTTGTATGGGGGTAATTCATCTGCTATCTTAGTGGGTTGATTTCCTCCCAGTATTTTCTCTTTCTTATTAATGCAAGCTTCTGTTATATCTCTCTCCCCCTCTCTCTATATATATATATATATGAGCCAAGTAGCCTAAATCATGCTAGGTACCTTGCACGTGGAGAACCATCAAATCATGCTAGATACATCACACATTGATACTGCATATATCAATGTCAAGGATTTAAACATTGACATTATTAGCTGATACAATGTATAAAATCAGTTACTAAATTTTGCTTGTATCACGCAAATATGAATGCATTATAATACTTTGTCAAAAACCTTTAATAAGATAATATATGCCAATGTATCAATTTATTATGATATGCATTTGCAATACATTTCACTCCATTTTCTACTTGAAATTTGACCATTTGTAAAAACAAATCCACTAAGAATCCATTTTCTCCCTTATTTTAGAAGAATATGTTTTATAATTGTATTATATGATTTTATGAATTATATTAACTCATTTTAAATTTTATTGCATCACTTCTGTTATACAGTACATGGAACTATTTACGAGGAAAATTTGTTGTGCATTTTTTAATGATTTTTTTATTTCTAAGTATGTAATCCAATATTTTTCTGATGATTGAGTGCCTTTAATTCTAGTGCAGAGAAGACCTATGCCGGTTTGACTAGTGTCCATGTCGGTTCGATCAAATTTGTGGGCGCATTCTTAAATTGCACGTTGTGACTTTTTGCACATTTTTTGTTCAACCGATAGACGTGAGTTAGTTCCTATCGGTCCGACCGAAGGTCTCATTGGTCTGACCGACGGAACACCTAAGTTTGAGTAAGTGTGGGATATATTTTCTAATCTTGTACAGGAGTGTATAAATACCATCCTAGTTGCAATTAAGATTAAGAACAAGGGTTTGAAAGCTTAGCATGAATATTCAAGGGTTTTGAAGGAAAAGCTAGAGTTTCTATTGTAAGTTCTTCCATTTCTTGTAACCTTATTTTAATTATAGTGGATTGATTGTTGCTTTGTATCATAGTTTTTTCCCATAAGGGTTTTCCACATAAAAATTTGTGTCTCTATATTTGTTTAGATTTTCATTATTTATTACTTGTTTGATTCATATATAAGGTTACTACCACTCCCAGCAAGTGGTATCAAAGTGTAAGTTGAGATATTAGTTTGAATATGGAAACTTGGCATCGAGGAAATCAAATATGAAGTTCAAGACAAAGAAGTTCACGTGCAAAAATAACTTTAAATTATGGAGGTTAAAGATGAAAGCTCTCCTAGTTCATAAATGGGTACAATATTCATTCCTTTAAAAAGTGCATCGTCCAGAATCTATGAAGAAAGAGGATTAAGATGAACTTGATCAAATGACAATTAGCAGATTTTACTTGTCCAATAAAGTCATTGATGAGACAACTATCGCGAGCTTATAGGTGAAGTTGGAAAGCATCTACATGACGAAGTCGCTCACCAATTGTTTATATCTAAAGAGATAATTTTACACTCTTAAAATGGCGGAATGGTCGGATTTCTTTGAGCACATTAATGTCTTTAACAAGTTGGTTTACAAGTTGACAAGCGTGGATGTGAAAATCAATGAAAAACACAAAGCCCTTATTTTGTTAGCATCTCTTTCAGAGTCTTATGAGTATCTGGTTAATACTCTCTGCCATGATAGAGATACATTGGACGTCGAGACCGTTATCTCAATCGTTCAGTCAAAGCAGTTGATAAAGAAGAGAAGAGACGAATGTCCTTCTACAGATGCATTGTTTCTTAGGGGAGACCGTTTGAACGAGAGAAGAGAAAATCACGATCTGCATTCAAGTCAAAAGGCAAAGACAAATCTTATGAAGTTTTAGCGCTCGAGGCGCAAGCTCAATACATCGAGGAATCCTCAATTCCTCTCAGCGATTGGGCTCGATCAATTGAACATAGTCAAAATAGTCTAGCGGGTTCACTGGAATATTTCACCCTAGCTCGATCGGTCGAGGGCTATGCTCAATTGATCGAGCCTAACCGTTAGAGATTCATTGGTGCCTTTTTGTTATATATAATGCATTCGAATCTTTGAAAAATTTATGAATATTGTCATTTTAGATATCCTAGTGCATTCCAGGCTTTATCAAACCTCCTAGGCTCTATCCCAATAAGATTAATAATCTCTTCTTAATGATTATTGATTATAATGAGCATTCCAAACCCATATTCAAAAAGATCATGATCTCAAGCCTTTTATAAAGTTTAGACAACGATTTTATTAACAAATCCTAGTGTTTATCAACCTCTAGAGTGTTCATTAAGAAGAACTTCTTAAGAGTTCAATTTTTCATTAGTTGTATGAGATTCTACCCAATTCTCATCATCCTAGTCACCTTAAAAGAGCATTGTATATAACATATTTAATCTAAGACCTGAAGCATTGACAAAACATCATCATCAACAATCGATGGAGCAAAATGGAAGATGATTGAAGCACATAAGAGCATCAATCAAGCAACTCAAGAAGGCGATATAAAAAGGGGTTCAATTCGGTAAATAAGTTGTCAATTGTAAGAGTCCTCACAATCTTTTATTATGAAATGTGAGTGTAGAATTTGTAACTTAAAATTGCATAAATTCTTGTGTAGTACCGTATCGCCACCAACACTGGTGAGTACGTGCGTAAGTTTTTGTGTAGCCACTAACACGGGTGTGCACGTGAATAAGTCCTTGTGTAGGCTACCAACATGAGTTTGTGTGTGGTAAGTCCTTGAGTAGGCCACCAACACGGGTGAGTACGTGTGTAAGTCCTTATATAGGCCTTCGATGAGAACGTATACTTGTAAAAGTTAGAGGTGAACCTAATTAAAAACCTTTGTTAGTGAGTATCAGTACATTCAAGGAGAGTGGGTCTACCGAGAGTGGAGTAGATAAATTGAATCACTGTACATACTCGTGTTTGTGATTGTTATTTGAGCACTTTTTAAATTATACTTATGTGATTGATTAGTAAATTATATGTATGCATGATTACATGAATGCTAGGTTTTGAATAGTTAGTATGTCTCACATGCACGTGCACTATCGTTTATAGACTAGTTGCTTGATTGACATATTTATTGTAGTTTATGTGATTGAACCATTTATTGTCCTGAAAGCCTTAGCGTTAATTGACTTACCTAGTTTAAACTCACATATTACTTTAAATAATCGAGTTTTACTTGGCAAATTTTAATTTGGTCCTAATCATCCCCCTCTAAGATAAATCCATAATTGTATAGCTATGTCAAGCTTCTGTGTATAGTTGTTGTATCATATTCCACACAATTTCAAATAATTGTTGGAAATCCCAAATAAGAAGGCTCTTGACACGCTACAAGAACCATCGATGTGCCTGATCGTCATATCTGGAATCCGATAAATCAAATCTCACCCGATAATACATATTCTCTGAAAACCTTAACCACACATCTCTCCAACAAAAACTAATCCTAGCCAACTCGAGAAGCATCAGAAGTTCAAATAGGAAAGGTCAAAAGGAACTCCAATACTCCCAACGACATCCAATAGAACCGACTGGCCAATCCTAGACGAGAGTGGCTAAAGATTCGTGAGAAACCTAACTCTTGAAAGACTCAAATACCCTTGTACATGGTAGAAAGTGTACGAAAAAGGACAAAACATACTCCCAGCTCACCTCGAGATGACGGTCTATCTAGCGTGCTTTATACCTAACCAAGATCTTACTCGACTTTCCAAACGATGAAATCTCAAAGTAGGGACACATGTCGACATTATCGGCTCACCATGAACCAATTATCTCAATATATGAATGCAACATGATAACTACCATTCAGAAGCTAGCAGAGTGAGGGAGAGGCTAGGAGAGACATGTCTGGGCGAGTCCACTTCTCCGAAGATTTTGGAGATTTCCTTATTGACACTGAAGTCCTGCTCGACTCAGGAGGTTGACCCTTGTGAAAAGTAGCCCACTGAAAGAAGTCGACAAAGTAAAAAATAGGATTGGAATATGGGATATCCGACAATTTCTTTTGTACAAAAAAGGTGTTTGAATTTATTTGCATTTCACTCAACATCTTTCCAACACATCCGCCATAACTGCTTGTAATCCTGTCTCTTCTTAGTTATTTTATTTGCCTACTTAGGGTCATAAAATAATCATATGAAATATGACTAGGATTGTATTTCATTTTATTTACCGCAAATTCCTTTTATTTTACCTACCCGGAGTTGATTGGAATTATGGATTAAGGTTGGAATCCCTTTAGTTTTGCCTATTCAGTTCCTCATAGATTATGTGAAGTACGATTAGACATATAATGCCAAAATTTTACCAAAACCCCAAAAAAGTTGTAAATTCCTATAAAGTAAAGACCGCATGTTGTGCAGGCAGGAGGGGTACCTAACTACTTCATCTTCTATCACTAAAAAATTTATTCAAATCCTTTCATCGTGGATTAATTGCGGGAGTCACTTAAGCCATAAAATTTTGCTATTCCAATCCAATCCTACGATCTCTAGCCGACTGTAATTATGAAGTTTATTTTACCTAGTGGTAATTTCAAAAATCAAAATACATTTATGTGTCCGAATGACATCCCATTTACGTAGCAATCAAGAACCACATAGTGAGACAAAGTTGATGGGCTCTCGTGTGGTAGTATGCATAGGCTCCTTCAACCGAAATTATAGATTTTTAAAATTAGATTTAGGGGCTGAATTTTGACTCTTAGATTCTTGGAATTATTCTACTATATATTTAAAAGATAATGAGTGTGGTGAAGTAAAAGCTCAAAAATATTCCAAACACGACATGCATGTGAATATGAGATGATCATCACACTGATCCTATTGTAAGATAACCTTGGCTTAAAAGATAACTTAATTTTAAGTATTTTTGTAGAAAAAAAGAGTCAACTAATTTCATAATTAAAATAAATACATAAACAAATATATATATATATATATATATATATATATATATATATATATATATATATATATATATATATATATATATATATATATAATATTTGAGTAGTTGTCAAATTTTTTAATGGTGTGATTTATATAATGAATGAAGTGGCTTGATTTCGGCAACATCACATCATCTCGGAGTAAATATAAGTGAAAACATCTAATGGCATGAATAAAGGATTTTCAAGGATGACAAAATCACTTTTAAAATTTGAAATTCAATTCTAGTTGCCTTAAATTTAGAGATTTGGGAGTGTAAAACCAAAGTTTAAGAAAACTCAGGTGAGCCACGGCACAGAAGTTGAGGTCTTTTGTTATAATTTGATGGGGTGGTTGAATCAAGCTGGTTTTAGGAGCAAGAACAAATAAGCAGTGATCCACTTGATGGATGGGATAGATTTGGGTTTTGTTTGGTTTTTTAATTTACAATGAAATGTAAAATAAATGACCATCATTATTATAATTAGGTGTTTGTTAAAATTAAAATTATAATTAAAATATTAAGAATCAAATGCACTTATAAAGAAAGTAGTTAAAATAAATTATAATCATTAAAATTTTAGGAAATAAATAATTGAGCGAAACCACTCGTAGTATATAAACATTATTATTTACGATTCACAATCATTTTCCCTTATAATTGAAGCAAAACAATTGTTTCCCCGCGTTGGAGAAAGTGACGCCGGTCATCAGCTACCGGAGGCACGCAAGGTTCCTTAAAAAAAAAAAAAAAAATAATGGTTTTCTTCCTTTTCAAAATGGTGGTGACTCGTCCACACGTTGGACTTAGCGTACATCTGTCCAAATCATCCAAATTGTGCATCAATTATGGATGGAGGTGTACATATCTTCAAGAAATGACACCGATCAAGCAATCATAACCATCCAATTGATGGCCATCAAAGTGGATGGCTAAACGTAAAACAGTGAGTGGTCCATAAAAATCAGGAGGCTGATATTACAGTTGAGTGAAAATTTTTAGGTTTATATCAGTTGGGTGAGCGATTTGGATACCGTACAGGTGTGCCATACGCACACGGTTGAAAAGTCACCAGAATTTAAAAAAGGTGCAAAATCAACACAAGAGTGTGGCGCCTTTTTAAGTGTTATGGAAATCGATTAATGTGAGAAATTGGTGGAGGGAAAAGAGAAAAGAGAGATGAATGAAAGAAAGATTTGCAGAAATTTTCAGCGCGGCAGGTTAGTAAACAGTCCATACGTTTCACCATTTTTATTTTTATTTTTTTTTTTAATTTTTTAATAAAAAAAACCTATTTAATCTCTGTATGTGGTAATATCTATAAACACCACTCGTATTTGCTTCTGCTTCTCCTTCTCCTTCTCCTTCTCCTTCTCCTTTCCTCTTTGTTTTGGCAATCCTTAAAAATAAAATAAAATAAAATAAAATAAAATCAATCTATGTATGTCTAGTAGCCGCACGTAATGGAGGTTTTGAATCATCTTATAATATCCAATTTCCCTCTTTTCTTTTCTTCACGGTAATCCTTATATTGATTTTAGTAAGCAGGGGACTACCCCTAGTCACCCCACCCTCCTTCATCTCAACCATGAGCTTTTTTTTTTTTCAATAACAGTCTCTAGATTAAAAAAAAAAAAAAAAAAAAAAAAATCTGTTTTTGATTTGAAGCTGACAGAGTTTCATGATAGTTTAGCCTCGTTTAGATGTTGCCGGTGCTCTTCCGAACTATCACACAAACAGGCCCCCATTCTGTATGGACGCACAATGGCTCATGCACGAATTGGGCACCTCAGCTATTAGAGCTTTCACGTCATAGCAGCGATGCTATGCACACTGATTAGTTCCAATCTGTATTAGATACATGACTAAATAGTATGCAGGTCTGAAATTTGATTTCCTCTGCACGCTCTTGGATTCCAACCCAAGTCTAAATTCCCTTCATATCATGAATTTCCTTTTTGTATATAATCTAGTTCCAAAATTTTCTTTTGTTCCTATTCATTTCGGTGACCTAGTTTTACTTAAAATTCGATTCTTACAATCAACACAATTGCCTTTCACTTATTCACAAATACTCGAGTGACTTGGTCTATCACATGAAATTTGGTTCAAGTGATCCAAATTAATTCATTGTTTTGAGTCAGGCAACCACTATCCTAGTGGCTGTTTCTTTGTATGTCATTGTTCCACATCTTGGGCTCGTTCTCTGACCGTCTCCTGGGTCGTGTAGAATCGGGATCCGGCTGGTCAACTAGGTGGGTCAAAAAATTAATTTTTAATTATGAGTTTGTTTTTATTAAAAAAAAAAAAAAAAAAAAAGAGGAGAGAAAGCAATGTTGTTTGGTAATGGATTGTTGGAAGAAGGAAAGTGAAATGTTGGGGAAGAAGTTGATTTTGTATGGAACAAGATGGCTAAGTGCATTAAGAAAGTGGCAAAGAAGTTTTTGTAATATCTAGAGGAAAACGACACTCATGTAAGGAAACTTGGTAGTGGATTGATGAGGTTGAAAAGGCTATTAGCGAGAAATGATCTTGTTTCAGTTTCAATGTCTAGCAAACAACTAGAAATGAGAAAATCTTATGAGAATGTAGAAAATGCCAAAAGGAATGATAAGAAATAGTAAATGAGGCTAAACTCAAGGTGTACGATGATTCGTATAAGAATTGGGGATAGGAGAAGGTGAGAAAGATATCCTCAAACGGGCAAAAATGAGAGAGGAATGGTAGGGAGTAGGGACCTAGATTATGTTAGATGCATTAAGAGCGGTGACCAAAAGGTTTTAGTTAAGGACCTGAGATCAATGAAAGGTCAAGAGGGTATTTTTGGAACTCATAAAATGACGACCACTTTAAGAGAATAGGGATAGAAGGAATTATAAACTCAAATTATGCTGGAGAGTGTAGATAACTTCCGTAAGATTAAGATATGTGAAGAGTTGTTCAACAAGATCGTAAAATTGAAGAAAATGCTAGAAGATCAAGGGAAAAGCACCGTGGTTCTTATTAACAAGAGTAAGGGACACATGCAGAGCTGCAATAACCACTGTGGGATTAAACTTTATGATTCATACCATGAAATGTGGGTGAAAGTGATTGATCAAAATTTGCAACATGCAATACATGTACAGAAAATCAGTTTCGGTAATGCCAGGAAGGCCAGCCATTGAGGCTTTTCCTACTCAGTTAGATGATGGAGAAATATCGGGAGAGGAGGAAGGATCTCCACAATATGGTCTTTATTGACTTACAGAAAGCACATGAGAGGGTGTTTAGGAGTTACTCTGGTGGGTGTTGGCAAACAAATGAGTCTTGAGTGGATATATTGACATGATCAAGGATATGTATGCTAATAAATGGGAGAACCACTAGTGGGCATACAAGTGAGTTTCCAATTACCATAGGATTACAACAGGGATGGGCATTGAGCCCGTAGCTTTTTTACATTGGTTATGGATAAGTTAATGGGGCATTTGCAAGAAGAGGTCCCATGGTGTATGTTTTTTTGCAGATGATATAGTTTTGATTGACGAGATGAGGGTAGGAGTAAACACAAAGCTAGAACTATGGAGGAGTTCTTTAGAATCTATAGGTTTTAAAATTAGTATTGAATGCAATTTTAGTAACAAGAGAAGTTGAAATGAGGAATTAGTTAAGATTGCTAACTGAGAAGTACTCCAAAATGACCATTTTCTGATATCTTGGGTCAATAATTCATTAGAACGGAGAGACTGAGAAGGGTTTTGCTCATAAAATTAAAGGTAGGTGGAAGAAGTGGAGATGTGCCTCTCGAGTTTTATGTGATTATACGCAACAATCAAAGTGAAGGGGAAATTTTATGTGATAACTATAAAACCGGCCATGCTTTATATGATAGAATGTTGGGGGAATGTTGCTGAAATGAGAATGTTAATGCGAATGAGTGGCAAGATGGGGAAGGATAGAATTATAAATGAATGCATTTGAGGGAACTCGGGAGTAGCACTAATAGGCAATAAGACGAGGGAAAGTAGATTTAGATGGTTTCGTCATGTGCAACTTAGACCAAGAACTATGCTGGTTAGGAGCGAGTCAATTCAAGTTGAGGGCTCTCAATGGGCAAGTGATGTGGGTGGAGGTAGTAAGAAAAGGCTAGATGACATATGTTTTAACTGAGGATATGGTCCTTGATAGAGTGGAATGGATAATGGGATTCATTTAGCCGTCCCCAATTAGTTGGAATAAGGCTTAGATAATGATCGTGATATTTTTATTATAAAAACTTACAAATAGTAACATTAAGTTCATAATTACATAAATAATGGTAGTGCATATGTCCACCATACATGCAAAAACCTTAGAGATCAAAACTACTCGTTCAATTCTCTACTATAGATGATTTTTTATACTAACATTGGATCAATCTGACAATCCTAACAACTCGATTGGTTTTGATTGTTTGGTTTGTCATTGTCAACCATCTATTTGCAATTAAGGATTCAGCAAGACCTTTAGATCACCCAACAAGAGAGGTTTTTGCACCATGGATGAAAGAAGTTTCTATGCAGTGGGGCCCAACAGATGAACTGCTTGTATTACTAAAGGTGGAGCTCATGTATGTATGGAACACATACTGCAATTCGATATGCTCTCTGAAGTTATGAACCTTTCTCATACTAAGCTGATTGCAAGATGAGAATTTTATTAGAAAGCCAAGAAAGGCAGAACAACAAAAAGAAAAAAGAAAAACAAGAAGAAAAGGAGGAGAACCAAAAGGAACCCCCAAAAAAAAAACAACAAAAGAGAAGAAAACAGAAAAGAGCTAAAAGAGATAAAAGAGAAGAAAATATAGAAGCCCAATCCAAGGCCACCCCAAGAGCTTAAGGCGCCCCGTGCCTAAACAACACAAGAGTCCTAGAGAACACAACATCCGACGAAACAGAGAGATTCCTAAAGCAGCGGTTGTTTCTTTCGGCCCAAACCGCCCTGAGGACAGCAAAAAGGAGAACTCGACATTCTCTTTTCCCCAACACTCCACCTGAATCCGCTTGCCAAGAGCAGAACAGATTGTCCACTGAGTTAGGCATAGCCCAGAACACACCCGCCAACTGAAGAACACTCCATCATAAGTCTGAGGTAAAAGGACAATGGATGAGAAGGTGGTCCACAGATTCTTCTGCTTGGAGACAAAGAAGACAGACATTAGGCAACACCATTCCTCTCTTTTTCAACTGTCAATAGTTAGAGTTATGTTCCTCCCTGCTAGCTAGCCAAAAGCTGCTGCCTTCAGCGGAAGCCCATAAAACCATTGCACCCCAGTATGACAGCAGGCGGAAGGATTGATCGATGACAACAGATGGTTGTTGACTGTGAAAGAGCCCGAAGTGGAAAGTCTCCAGCAGAGGGAGTCTTCCAAGTCTGGATCAGGCTGAAAATCCTGCAGTCGAGAGAGAAGTAATAAGAATTCCTGGTTTTCATCATCCGTAAGATCTCTTCTAAGGGGAGGTATCCAGATTCCTCCAGACTACTGTCATAGAAGCAGCCTTTCACAATAATGTCTTGGTTAGGACATAAAGCAAAAGGAGTAGGGAAAACTTCCGCCAGCATAGATTACCTAACCAAAGATCAACCCAAAATCTGATTGTAAGACCATTACCAAGAGAAAAGGAGACTTTGTCTCGCACCATCGGGTTGAGCTTAACGATCCCTCTCCAAAGAGAAGTGTGGTACAAGGCAGACTCCCTCATCCACCAACCAAGGGGAGCAGTACCGTATTTAGCTGCTGTAATTTTCCTCCAGAGGCTGTATGATTCCACACCAAATCTCCAAATCCATTTGCCCAAAAGAGCTCTATTTATGATTTCCAGATTTTGATGTCCGCACCTCCATTGTAAGGGGTACAAACCTCCTTCTATTGAAGGAGGGGGAATTTAGAAGAATCAGAGCTCCCCTACCAAAGAAATTTCCTACAAAGCTTATCTATCTTGGTTACCACCGACTTGGGGCATAGGAATAGAGAAAGAAAATAGATGGGCATGCTTGACAAACAAGTCTTAATCAGATTAATTCTACCCCCTAGAGGTAAGACATTCAACTTCCAAGAGGACAACTTTCTTTTCGTTCTTTCTAAAATAATTTCCCACAAAGAGAGAGGAGGCTTACCAATACATAAAGGTTGACCCAAATATAGCGTAGGGAGGATACTAACCTTACATCCAAAGGAATCTGCAAAGGAGTTACATACCTCCGTAGGGATGTTAATCCCGAACAATTCAGTTTTCAACCAATTCACCCTTAAGCCTGAAACCACTTGGAACCAATAGATCGTCGTACTAAGGAAAGTAATCATAATCTCATCTGCATCACAAAAAATAAGAGTATCATCAACAAACTGCAAATGGTTGATGCAAGGATGGACGTTGGGTATAGCAACCCCCCTGTAGAGACCCAAGTGTTGGCCCATAGTTAGCATCACACTAAGGGCTTCAGACACCAAAACGAAGAGATACAAATATGAATCCATGCTCTCCGCCTCAACCCGAAACCCATTCTTAGAAGCATATCGTCCAGAAAGTACCAATTGACATGATCATAGGCTTTCTGGAGGTCAAGTTTGCACAGGATTCCCGGTCTTTTTTCCTTAGCCCAAGGGTCTAAACATTCATTAGCTATAAGAGCACAATCTAGGATCTGTCTCCCCTCAACAAAAGAAAATTGAAAGGGAGAGATGATCCTAGATATCACCCGTCTAAGCCTCTGGGCCAAGATTTTAGAGAGGATCTTGTAAGGGATTCCCAGAAGGCTAATCGGCTTAAAGTCTTTCAAATTTTGGGCGCCTTCCAGTTTTGGGATCAAGGCGATGAAGGTACTACCCAATTCAAAGGACAACCTTTTCTGGTCAAATAACTCTTTAACAATCTCAAAGAGATCACTGTCAACAATTTTCCAGAACGATTGGAAGAAGGCCAAAGGGAATCCATTGGGCCTAGGGGCCTTATCTCTACCCAAGTCTCAAACTGCTTTTTCTTAGAGCTCCACTGATCTCTCAAGATGAAGAGCTTCTTATTCCGAGATGGACTGGAAATTGAGCTCATCAATCCTAGGACGATCTACAACATCAGTAGAAAGAAGATCAGAATAGAAATTAACAATAGAGTCACGAATAGTTTTTTATTATTATTATAAAAAACATTGTCAATAGAGAGGGAGGAGATGGCATTACTCCAGCATCAGCGTATTTGTGGAAAAACTTAGTATTACGATTACCCTCCTTCAACCACAAGGCCCTGGAATGCTGTCTTCATTTAATCTCCTCCTCTTTCAACCTGGCACGGTAGTTAGAGGACAGTTGAATTCTCAGAGTTAATTCCTCTTCTGAGAGGGCATCTACTTTTTCCATAACATTAACTCTTGAATGGCTGAAAGCAATGAGGAGATCTCAGCTTCCCTTAGCCCAAAAATCTCTTTGTGCCAGGATTTAAGTTTCAATTTCAACATATGTAATTTCTTAAAAAGAATGAAGCCTGGCCAACCCTCAACTGCAAAAGAATTCCGCCATCCTGAAACCATATCGTGAAAACCTTCGATTTCCATCCAAGCTAATTCAAATCTGAAAGGTTTTGGCCCCCAATCCAATTCTTCAGTTTCCAGCAGAATGGGGCAGTGATCCAAAATGGGTTTCGGAAGGCTAGTTTGACGGGCAAAAGAAAAGTGGTTAATCCAATCATAAGATAACAGAAATCTGTCAAGCAGGGACAAAAGGAGGAGTTCTTCCATTAGACCACGTGAATTTGACTCCCCCATAGGAATATCTATCATTCCATGATTGGCAACCCAATTTGAAAACTTATGAAGCTGTAATTTTGGAGCCATTAGATCGTTAATAAGAGAAGCAAATAACATTGAAATCCCCTCCCACCGCCTAGGGGAGATTCCATCTATGAAAGACAGAGGAAAGCTCCAACCAAAAGGAAGGACGAGTCAAGGATCTGGAGGGGCCATAAATGCCAGAGAATATCCATATAAAGCCATTGATAGAGAGAGACCCTATCCATTGATAGAGAGAGACCCTATCCAACTATCCTTGACAGATCTGCTGGAAGTTTCCTAAATCAGCAGGACACCTCCCACAGATCCAATAGCGTTAAGAGCTAACCAATCCTTACCTTTGCAACGCCAAAGGGAATTCACTGTACCTGTCCATAGCTTGAAGTTTAGTTTCTTGCAGCACAATAATTTTAGCCTTGGAACGGTTGTACATACCTTTCACCTGGGGTCGTTTGTGGGGACATCCCAACCCTCTGACATTATAGGAAAACACCTTCACTAGATCACTTTAGCTACCCCTCTCCCCTTCCTTTCCTTTCGCGGAATGGCTTCCAGCACGCTAGCCGACGCAACCCCCTAGCTAAGAAGTTCCCTGTTGGACTAAATCAATTTTAGGGAACCCGCTACAGGAAACCCGTCGATTGTCACACACAAACCTCTTTCTGTTACTAGTTTGAAGAGCGCAATGTAATCTTCGTCATTATTACCAAAGACCACACCCATCAAACCGCTTCTCGAACCCACCTTTTCTTTTTGATAGATTCTACCAAATTCTCCAGAACTTCCACCGGGATTAGAGATGGCAAGAGATTCTCTTGCAATCCCCATGAAGGATCCTCAGAGAAGACTGTTTGAATGAGAGTGATTCGAAGGGCTTTATCTAAACCCACCTGAGAGAAAACTTGGAATTCCCTCTCCAGTGTCTGTTGCCCCTCTCGAATCGAAACCAAAGCTAGATGCCTCACTGAAATATGCTTGGATGGAGACTCACAAGGAGGGACCTCAGGGCTAGAAAAGAGATTTAGCACAGGGGAGGAGGGGGGGAGTAACAAAAACATCTACAAGAGAAGTCGAAGACGAACAACCATGTTGGGAGATCTCACATTCCTCCAAGTGCTGAAGAGTCGAGAAAGCAGTTGGAGAGAAGGGTTTAGGAGGGGCAAAAAAATCTTCTTAAAAGTTACAGACGAGGACTTTTGGTAAAAGATGTATCAATCCCCTGAAGAACAACTCCATCAAACCCCGAGTAGAGTTTCAGTCGGTCAGAATGGTCGACCGCCAAATATGTACTATGCACATGGAAAGACGAAGGATCCGAATCTAATGGCTGAATCAGGGGAAGGGAGGACTCCTTTCTCTGGATGTCGGCGGAAATCTTCCTTACTGACAGCGGTGGCCTGTCCATCAAGGCACTCCCGTATCGAGACGAGCAAAGGGTCCATGCATTACCCAGGGTTAGGACACTTTTTCTTGAAGAAATCTCAAACCGTTCACTTGTGCTCCTTTCCTAAGGGTCACTTCGCTCACTCCCTTAATGAACCAAGGGAGTGACAAGGTTCCTTTCTGAATCTCTTTTCAAGAAGGGGATGTAGGAAAGATTTTCTACACCCAAATCTCTAGAGGATGCCATAGGATCTTGACACGTATCCCATGAAGAAGACAGATCAGACACGATTTCAGAAGAAGACATAAGTGAACCTGGTGCACGTTTCGAGACATTTAGGAAAAGATCAGGGAAATCTCATTAGACTCGAGGAGGGGAGAGAAGCTGCAACATCTCTTCTTCGAATATCTCGTGATAAAAAGGCGAGACTCACGCAATCTCTTCTCGCTCAACCAAAAATATCGTGCGAGGTGCCAACCGGAGAAGATCGAGCAGATGAGCATTGTGCACGTATCGAACCTCAGACAAAATCTCAGATGGCAAAGATCAGGTGACACGTCCTGAAATCCGAGCGGTAAGTCGGGCGCCAGGTATCGGCCATCCAGGGCTGATCATGTCTCACGGGTGCCACTCATGCGGGCTGGGGCAGCACACGAGCGTGGACTCCCGATAAGTGGTCCACAAGACAAATCCTTTAGAGTTCTCTCAGTCATGGCGGGCAGTGTGCTGAGAATTTGACCCGAGGTATTCTCCTTTCCCGGATAAGAAGGCAGACTCCCTCGATGAATCGAAATAACCATAGAAACCTGCCCCACTAGAATCCTCACTGAGCTTGGAAACTTCGACAACTTCCTGATTTTGACCAGCAATTTAGCAGAACGGAGATCCAACCAACAAGAGGTGTCCTGATGGATATCTAAGACTTCACCTACTCAAGAACCCATACAAAAGAAGAAATCATTAAACCAAAACTCAATGGGGATACCCACAAATGAAAGCCAAACATCCTCCTTGCCAAAGCATGACCATTGATCCCACTTGCATAGATCCTTCACTGGCCCCACTCTATTATGAGATCCGATAGAGATGATTCTATTGATATCAGAAAAGAGGCAGGTAAGAGGCCCAAACAACCGAATGGGACAAAAAACTAAGAAAAAAGTCAGTAAGGGCAAGCGAGTAGTAATATTGGAACCAAATTGAAATATCGTGAAGACAATCGACCATTGAAGATTATCCCTGGCTTTATGCATCAAATCTTCCGAGATTGACAAGGCAGGGGACCCCCCTTTGAATTGGGCAAGAACCGGGGGGGGGGGGGGGGGGGGGGGGGGGGGGGGTTAAGAGGAAGAGAGTCTGAAGGGGTGCCAGAGCGGTCAGGAGGAGAAGGCGTGCCCTGATTCTCTGCTGAGGATTGGGCTGAAGCACCTCTAATAAGGGCTTTCTTAAATGAATAAACAACAGGGGTGCAGGAGAACTCCTCACCTCCATTAGTGCCGGGGGCTGATTCGGAGGGCAAAGTTCAATAAAGTGAACCTTAGGACCTAAGATTCCTGCCGAGGAAGAAGGGTGAGAGATCGGAGCTAAAGATCCTCTCTCAACATTCACCTTCATAAGCCCAAATGCGCCACATTCACACGAATTTCTTTTCCATAGAACCGCTTTCCAGCCATACCTTCCACCGCCTTTTTGATCTCATAATGCAGGGGCATTTTCACACCGGGCTCGAGTGGGGTGGCCCGTGGGATGCAAGGGCACACTTGGGGTGGGTGGCCTGTATAACCCATGGTTTTGGGGCCCGTGTGAGACGGGTGGCTCATGTAGGGTGGAACCCATGGATTTGGGGCCCACGAGGAGGGTTCGGCCGAGGACCTAACCCATGGATTTAGGGCTTGGGCTAATGAGATAAAGGGATTAATTTGCCATGCTCTATCAATTCGAGCTTTTAGAGCAAGTGGTCAATTTTCCTGCATCATCTCATCATCCGAGTTAAGGCGCATGAAAGTGAAACTTCGAATGGATGCTGAGCCATGCTGTCGGGGGATGACCACCTCACGCATGTCCCCAAACCTCCCAAAAACTCTTCGAAAGTGGATTTCCATCCATTCTTCTGGGAAGTTATCCACATACATGGCGGGGAGTCGACGGAGGGGGTTGAACACTGACTTTCATGTGTCGTCCATCCGTCGATGCTTTGAATGGTGAACCTTGACCCAATCCACAACTCTATCGCGTGGAGAGGGGGAGCTAGATTTAGGATAGTCCCAGTGCCTGGAATTAGAGGAGAGTCTTTTTGAATATCTTTTTCTAATAAGCGCATATTCATTAATAAGGTCTCCATCCAGACTGAGATAACTATTTTTGTAGTGCGATCGATTTCGATCCCCTGGAGCCTTCGATTGCTGCACAACCGAGTGCGAACTAGAGGACAGGGCTTCAGAGTGAGCCATGGAGGAGGGATGATGGGAGAGCCTTCCTCTTCTGGCTAAATGATGAGAATCGTCTGAGGGTCTTCTCTTCGATATGGAAGACCGACAATTTTCCTTCTTGGATCGACTGTCCGGTCCAAAACCACGCTTTGACGAGCGTCATCTCTTTTAGGATGGTGATACCTTTCAGATTAGAGCTCTTTCCCTTTTCGACTCTCCGGAATCTTTGTTTCCCTTTCCGTTATCGTGTCTCCTCTCCTTTTTGCGTGATTTTTTTTTTCCGCCTTTTTTTTCGCCATGCTTGAGTTTTTCGTGCTTGGATTTCAAGTTATGATTTCAACTAGAGACTAGATTCTATGTTAGTTTAGCACCATTTTAAAAATGATGGTGACTTGCCCTTCTCATGCATGGCACTGATATACAGCTATCCAGACCCATCAAAATTGTGAGTGCCATTGTGGATGGAGCATATGCCTATAAAATGGATGGTTACATAGTTACTTGTCCAAATTCGATTGCAAAAACCAGATGGTTATATCATCTTCTCAGTTTAGTTTCTGGTTATGCACTATCCATGGTCAGTTCAGAGACTTGGACAGTCTAAACGACTGTACAACTATCCCACGTGTAAGTTTGAAGAGTCATTACTGTTTTTAAAATTACACTGAACTAACTAAAATAGGAATGTAGCTCCCCAAAAATTTGGACAGCTCTAGGCCACTGATCATTCCTCATTTTTAGTAAAATAGGAATGTAGCTCCCCAAAACTTTGGACAGCTCTAGGCCACTGAACTAACTAAAATAGGAATGTTCATTGTCTTCAGAGACATTCCTCATTTTTAAGTGAACTGCGGCTGTTTTTGTAGCTTTTGTTAGCATTGTTTCTTTTAGAATCCAGTGAATGAATTTTGACAGCCATTGTAGAGGTCCGTACGGGATCAACTGGTTCTTGTCGAATGTTCCATGGGAAAGAACATCTAGAGGGTGTTTTTTCATATTTAATCTTTTAGTCTTTTTTTTTTTTTTTTTTTTTAAACACCGCAGAGGTGGTTTCTCTGCGTTTTAGAACATGAACAAATTCATGGAAGTGGAGAGAGTGGGGGAGGATAGTTGGTGAATTTTAGGATGTTGAAATTTTTGTTGTATGTGTGTTTTTCCATAATTAGAAGATGTTGGTGAGATCCTAGGGAGGGAGGCAGACAGTTTCTGATTATTTTTTTTCTGTGTGTGTATTCCTGTGATGAAAAGAGAAGATGTTGGTGAGATCCTGGGGAGGGAGGCAGACAGTTTCTGAATTTTTTGCTGTATGTGTATTCCTGTGATAAAAAGGGACCCCAAATAGCTGGGACAAGCTATGATGTGGTGGTTCTGGTGAACCTGGTCTGCAGGATTGAATCAGTTTCTTTATTGCCTACAGAAGATAATGGGGGCATATTGTTTATTTGTATTTTTATGCGGTGCTTGCGTATTCCTATGATGAGAAGATGTTAAGGTAGGTGCCGACTTTCCCTCTCCTAGGATTGCATACATAACTGCTGTTTTTCTTTCTTTCATTTTCTTTTTTCTTTTTTCAGAATAGTAAACAAAGTAACTGTTTATTGTCAATTCTTTTAACATGTGCTCTCATGATAACCCTTTTATCTGCAACTCTGATCTCATTGTGCTCAGGAGCTCATTTGACCTGCAACTCTTTGATGGTTGTTCATTTAATGTCAACTCTACATTGAATTTTACTTTCAGTTACCACAAGGCATTGTGTTGGTAATTGGCGGTGTCATACAACTTATTGTTTTTTTTGTCCCTTCCAGTTGTCAATATGGGGAACGCTGTAAATTTTTGCACGTGACTCAGCAACAGTCAAAACCTAGTCCCTTCGGATTCGGTGTCCTGAGCGGCTCACAGTTTAACCAACAACAGCCACAACAAAGGCCAAATCCTTTTGGGTTTGGGGTGCAGAACAGCTCATATTCAAAAAGCACATCTGATTTTGGCCCCAAATATCAGAATCAAGCCAAGGTTTGTTACTTGAAGTATTCTTGCCAGATATTTAGAACCCTTTATTTCTTGTGATAAAATGATGGCTATCTGGTAATATTGGGCCGCAGTTGGATGCAAAGCTTCAATAGAGTGGAGATGACTAGATTCCATTGTTGTTTCCTAATATTCACAAGTGGTAGCCTTGAAATTGCAGTTATGTTCCTTTCGTGTTCATCTTAAATCAATTTAGTTGCTATTTTGATCATAACCTGTCAATAAGAATACTAAGCCAACTAACTGCAATTTGGTCATTTAACCTTTATTCACTAAGTTTTTGAAACTCCATTCAATAGTGCATCCAAACACAGCTGTTTATACCTGATGATGTCATTCTAGAATGCATCTTTTAGATTAATCTGTTTTATTTTTATTTAGTAGATGTTATTTGATCTTAGAGGGTTGAAGCTCTGCCACTTCTTATGGGAAAATTGATATTTGCATGCTGTTTTTAATCATTACATTTGTATCAGCCATTTGAAAATAAGTGGACCCGTTTCTCCCCTATAGCCGCTGGTAACTCCACGTCATCTCGACAGACTGATAATCAGCCACCTCAGGCGGTTAATCATAAGTGAGTGCTTTGTTGGCAAGATATTCTTTTCTATCTGTAGTTGTGGTTTCTTTTCATATTTAGCCAAATGGATCTGAAGAGCATTCCCTGAATTGATTGTGCACCTGAACATGTAGGTGTACTGAACCTGAATTATGCAAGCATGTAATTGCCGAAGATTTTGAACATGAAAGACCACTTTGGAAGCTTACCTGCTATGGCCACTCTAAGAAGTAAGGGAATAGAATTTTTACATGTTCAACACTTTTGTATCAATGGAAAATGCTAGTATTCAATTGTTGACCATGGTCCGAATGAAATAAACCATGTCTCTTCCTTTAAACTATAACTTCTATCTGATGGTGATCCGCGGTTTAAGCTGGTCAATTCTTGTATCTCCAGTTGCCCTTGTGATATTTTTGGGGATATAAGCTATGAAGAACTGCGAGCAGCAGCATACGAGGATGCCAGACAAGGAATGAGTTTGCAAGAAATTGTAAGTAAAGCTTGGTAAATGAGGCCTAACATGCTATTGTGGTAAATCATGTGTATTTAATTTTTGAAGGGGTCATCTTTATAGTTGTAGAATTCATAATCAAACTGTTAGACCATAGTTAGAAGCAAACTCCTTCTGGGCATTTGTTCATTTTCTGTGAAGAATCATATGAAGGAATATGGGAGCTGTTTCCTAGAAAATGCAGGAATCCTGTTTCTTAGAAATGAGAAATTCATTTTCTAAGAAGAGGAAATTCGTTTACTAATACAAGGGTCCTTCTGATGCTATTTGAGTTTGATTCAAGTGCTTATAGCCTTACACTTTGTACGAGTCTTTGTTTTGGAAAAGGTAATATCAGGTGGAAACATGAAGGCATCTTGGCTTTTGTATTATATTGCAAGGCATGTTTTAAAGTTCAACACCTCTTTCTATTCCACAATGCTATGTATTTTCTGCTTATTTATCTAGCCTGTGCTGGCATAAATTGTTGTAGCATAATGTTCTGTTGGGGGTGATTTGGCTGAAGACTTTTGGCATCTGGATCCATGCTTGGTCAGACTCAATGATATAAGCATTGCATCTAGATTCGGGAAGGTCCTGGACATTGATCAGATGTCGTCTGAAAGGAGATTTCTTATATTTGCTTGTCTGAAGATTCTGCTGGCATTCTGTGTGTTGTTGATCTATCCATTAAAGCTTGCAGTCAGAGGACTATCGTACTTATTTGCGGTTTTGGAAACCCATGCTTTATCAGGGCTTTTCATAACTGTGTACCTGTTAAAGAGACCATAGATCTGTTTACTTAAGGTGCCCTCCCCTGCGTCCAGGGGTGTGGCAGCTGATGGTGAAAGCTGGCCACTGCTTCAGTCTCTAGAGGGAGCAATAGATAGAAGCGAGTGTCACAACTGTTCAGTGGATTCCAAAAGTTTCAAATCCGTTGGATGAGTCATCAGTAAAGAACATCTTTTCATATCCTTGTAAGTCTTTGGGGGCAACATGGCTCCAGTTGGAAGGACAGAGGCAAGTGTCATAGCTGTCCACTGGATTCCAAAAGTTTCAAATCCATTGGACGGAGTCATCAGTAAAGAACATCTTTTCATATCTTAGTAAATCTTTGGGGGCAACATGGCCCTGATCTGTCCATTCATTCATCCTAGATGCAACTGATCTTGAACATTGGAGGAGCGACTGCTGAAGAGTGTCCTTCTCTCAACTGGCAGGCTTAAATCCAAAGGCCACAATCTTAGGTTATGGCGAGCGGTCTCTCTTTGCCTAGGGAAAGATCCCCCAGCCAGCCAGTTTGTTGATTCCTATGGACATCCTTGGGAGAGATAATTCCTGATGGTTGTTTCGATGTAGCTTAGCAGATCAATTTTTGAGAGTTATTCATGGTTTCGGCTCAAATGTGACTAGTGACCCATCTCAACATTATGTTGTGACCCTGGTAGTTTGTAGTGATGGTGGTTTAAGGGTTGATATTACTCTCGAAGCTGTAGATTTTGGTCCCTTTGTTGCTGTTGTTGCTGCCTTGATTCCTTCAGAGATTTTGGGTGCCATCAATGTCTTGGGGTGGAAGAGAGGAGTAGATGGATTAGGTCGTCATATCTCTATAGATCATCATTTATTAGGAGATCGGTGGTGTCGGTAAAAAGTATAGTTTGGGAAGGGGTGGGATTCCATTTTGGAGATGGGAAGCAAATTATGTTTTGGGCTGATGTGTGGGTGGGAGATAAAACATTAAATGAACTTTTTCCACGATTAGCGAGGGTAGTGGTGGAGGCATCCGTCGTTGGAGAATTAGTATTGTCGGCTCCTCCATGTAGAAGAAATTTAGAAGATGAAGAAATCGAAGAACTAGCAAGTCTTCTTGAGTTATTGTCTAAGATTCGCTCCGCGTTATCTGAAGCATGTTCGATAAAATGATTGAAAGATAAGTCTGGTAAATTTTCAGTGAAGTCCCTCTTCTAGCTTTTAAGTGATTCCATTTCAAGTGATGAGATAGCCCATCTTCATTTGTGTGGAGCTATGGAGCTCCTCCAAAAGGTAGCGTTTTTTGCTTGGCTAGTGGGAAGAAACGAGGTGCTAACTATAAATAACCTTCGTAAGAGAAAGATGATTCTCCTGACTATGTGTTTAATGTGCTACCAGGATGATGAATCGGGGGATTTCCTTTTTATTTATTGTTCGTTTGCCAAAGGTTTGTGGTATTGCTTCTTCAAGTTGTTCAGAGTAACATGGGTGTCGCCGGGGTCCATCAAATGCTTCTTTTTGTCATGGCATGGTGGGGGAAAGGAAATATTGGGAGGAGAGTTTGGCGTCTTAGCTTATTGGCGGGAATATGGTTTCTATGGCTACAAAGGAATGAGCGATTTTATAGGACCCACAAGGGGCAAGTTTTGGAGGTGTTTAATAGGGCTAAATCCCATGTAATGGAATGGGCAGGATTGTCTAAAGTTATAGTTCAGTTTTCGGTGTGTTGGAGTGAGTTGTAATCTGCTTAGTTGCTATCTCCTTGTATTCTTTTGGCTTCTGCCTTTATCAAATAAATTATCATTGCTCAGGAAAAAAAATCAATGTCCCGATGTTGGGTTCAGATGTCTGTCCAGTGGTTTCTAATGCTTACAAAACATACAGCTGGTTGCGAGAGTTCTATGCTTCTACCTAATTTCCAGTTGGACATATTGGCCATGTATGGCTCAGGCGGGTTGATGAAGTGGAAAAGCAGATGGTTCTTGTTGCGGTGGGTAAATGTTCCAGGGTGTAGATGATCAAACCTCTAAGACCTGCTTCTCCATGGTGCTAAATAAACTTGAAAGATGGCGAAAGATTTGCAGTTGAGTATAGAAAGGGAAGAAAACTTCATAGTAATTCTGAGTCAGATCGAAGCCAAGGAGCAATAGACAAAGAGGGTTAAATAAATACATGAAGTTTGAAAAACTAAAAGGGCATTAGGGAGCTGAAGAATCTTATTTCCATGGTACATTATGATTCCAGGAAGAGCAATAGAGTCATAGACATGGAAGGGTGTCATCTTGGGAAGGTTATCTTTGTTGTTCCTTAGATTGCTTCTCACCGTGGTCCACTTGTCATCTTTGTGTTCTTCATCCATGCTTATTTCGGATACAGGCTGTCCTGTATATTTCCCTTAAGAAAACGGATAATGGGATAATAAGGTATCCATACAGTGGAGTTCACTTCATACCACAACTTATCATAAAGTGCTACAGAAGCCCACTTTAGACCACAAGCCTGTTCGCCTCCACTGGTGATGGAGTCTTGGGCCCAAGGCTGTTTCACTATGAGAACACGTGGCTTATAATTGGAGTTTCTTCCAGTCAGTTCAATCCCGGTGGTCTTCCCTTGAAGTTTCAGGGTAACAGGTAAGAAATTCTGCTCCAAATTGAAGCTTCTTAGCGGCAGAAGAAAGAATGTTGTCCCTGGAGGAGAGAGCCAAATCCCATGTTCTCAGGGAAAATCTGGAAGAGATCCTGCAGTGTGAAGAAATCCACTAGAAACAGCAGTCTAAATTGGAATAGATCTCATTTGGGGATAAGAACAGTGGCTACTTCCATCAATAGCCAGCGCACGGAGGAGGTTGGATTGAATTGATTCCATTAGGGTCGGTGTGGAGGTGTTATCTGTTTTATCCATAAGCTATACTCCCAAGAGTTTCCTCTTAGGCCAGTTTTGGATGTCTCAGTTGAGGATAAGAACACTGGCTACTTTCATCAAATAGCTAACGCACAAAGGACGTTGGATTGAATTGATTCCATTAGGGTGGGTGGGTGTGGAGCTGTTATCTGTTTTATCCAGAAGCTATACTCCAAAGAGTTTCCTGTTAGGCCAGTTTTGTATGGGTTACAATTTGAGCTAGGCCTGGCAATGGGTCGGGTTCAGTCTTGTTGGGGTTTATCCAAGCCTGACCCATTTAATAAACGGGTCAAGAAATCTGGCCCTAATCAACCTGCTACCCATTACCCAGTGACCCTAATCGACCCGCCTAAAATTTCTAAAACCCGATGCAAGCTGACCCATTTAATTGCAATCAGGTGGGGCTCAACCAACCCGCCAAACCCGACCCATATACTAACTTTAATCTCTCATATTTTGCTTCTTCGCTATTCTTGGAGTTTTCATGTGTACGTTCCATCTCATATATGCACTTGGAGAAGAGCAATCACACATATATATTATGATACTTGTCTCAGGTTTTAGGTCTGGTCATTTGGCCAGGCCCATTGATTTAGTATATGGGTGCATCAGGTCAGGTTGGACTAAACCTGAGCCCGACCCGCAACCCAACCTGACTTGGCCTGAACCCGGCTTAGAAGCAGATCAGGCCAATTGACCAATGGGTCGATCCGATCCAGACCCACCCCTAGTTTGAGTCGATATCTCAAGCTATGCAGATCAGGTGGAAAGGAGCTCCACTAGAGAGGAAGTCGAACAAGACTTATCTTGTATGAAAGTTGACAAGGTCCATGGTCTTGATGGATTCTCTGTGGCATTCATTCTACCAATGGTGCTAGGAGTTCATCCAAAATGACATTTTGGAGGTATTCTCTGAATTCTTCGGTATGCATGAGATGTGTAGAGATATGTCCTTGTCTTTCATTGCCTTCATTCCTAAGATGTTGATGCTGAGGAGATTAAGGGCCTCGCTCCAGTCAACATGATTGGGAGTTTGCATAAAATCCTTGCAGATCAGGTGGAAAGGAGCTCCACTAGAGAGGAAGTCGAACAAGACTTATCTTGTATGAAAGTTGACAAGGTCCATGGTCTTGATGGATTCTCTGTGGCATTCATTCTACCAATGGTGCTAGGAGTTCATCCAAAATGACATTTTGGAGGTATTCTCTGAATTCTTCGGTATGCATGAGATGTGTAGAGATATGTCCTTGTCTTTCATTGCCTTCATTCCTGAGATGTTGATGCTGAGGAGATTAAGGGCCTCGCTCCGGTCAACATGATTGGGAGTTTGCATAAAATCCTTGCTGAAGTTTTAGCTTCAAGATTCTGTTTTATCCTTGAGATAATCCCCCTTCAACACACAGCATGCGTGTGTGCTTCTGTGTCTGGAAGATACTATTGATGGCCTGTTCCTTGCTCATGAGCTGGTGGACGAGGTCTCCAAGAAAAGTAGAAAAGGACTCGCCTGAAGATAGATCTCAAGAAAGCCTATGAGTGTCTTAACTGGGGTTTTTTTGGGACTCTTACTGGGAAGGATGGTGGTTTGGTCTCAAGTGGAGGTGGTGGATCTAGGCTTGTGTTTCTTCAGCATGGTTCTCAATCCTAATCAACGGTCGCCGTTTGGATCTTTTTAGAACTCCACTGGCATCCACCAGGGAGAGCTGCTATCTCCATTCTCACTTGTCGTTGAAGGCCTCAACAGAATGTTGGAGCGAGCCATTAAACTTGCGGTCAGCAGAGGCTTTACTCCCCTGAATGTGGAAGGTGATTTGATGAATGCAATACCGTGGATGAGGAAAGAAATGTTTCCCTTGGTCTCTGTCTAGCATATCGAGGAAGAGCTTGACATCTGCGTTTCTCTGCCTATAACATTCTCCCACATGCCTAGATCACCAACAGGGCAGATCATTAGCAAAGAATGGTGTATTCATGGCTAATTCAGCTGTTTCATTTATTATTATTATTATTATTATTATTATCAAATTAGTGATTGTGGTGTGGGTTTGGGTCTCTGCATATTGTTTTGGGCATTTCACTGTTCCTAGTCACACTTATTTTGGATGGACTGTTTCTGTTTTTCTTTTTAATAGAAAATATCCAGCTGTCTGCTAGATCACGTTTCTTTGATTTTCTTGTCAATTAAATATATCCAGCTGTCTGCTAGATCACGTTTCTTTGATTTTCTTGTCAATAAAATATATCCAGCTGTTCGCTAGATCATCTCTTCATGAGCATTCTCAAGTTTCAAACTTAGATAATGGAGCTAAGCTCACAGCTTTAGCATGAATTAGGTTTGCTTTCTTGCTTCATAATGGTATGAGGTTTGCTTTCTTTGTTCGTCATAGTATTATGAGAATATTAAAAGGCAGAATGAGGTTAGCTACTTTGCTTCCTTCTTCAATGACCACATTTTGTCAATCTTTCTATGCGAGTCTTCTTTTTTATCATCATGGTATTGCATGAATATTAAATGCATTAATGAGGTTTTCTTTCTTTGTTTTTCATGGTACTGTGAGAATATTAAATGCTCAATTCTGCAAAACTTTGATTTGCTTATTATCGTATTGTGGCATGTTCTATCGTTGTTTACAGGTTCAGAACGAGAGAAACCTACTCAGTTCCAAGTTAATTCAATTTGAGAACTTACTGCGTAACCCATATGTGATTTCTCAAAAACCTAGTTCTTCCACAGCTAGCCTGTTCCCTGGAACCAACGTTAATGCATCTTCAGCAGTTGTTCGGAGTAATGCCCCTCCTCCAGTTTCAAGTTTTGCCCAACTTGGGTCATCAATTAATTCAGGATTCACCAGGCACGATCCGTTCCCATTACACAAAATTTCACAAGGATTAGATCTTTGCAGTTGCAAATTATCTCCTTCAGTATATAAGTTGGCTTGGTTTATTAAATGATGTAAGATCTCTTCTGCTGCATAAGCTTTTACTAGTTTTCTTAAGGATTCTCTTGGCAGGCCTCCTGCACCATCAAACGATGCTTTTCGGCAACCAAGTCCTTTCCAAATTTCCAACCAAACTTCAGGTGGGTTTTGATGAACAGTTCAATTTTTGTAACTTCAGGCGCAATAGCTATACCAAACAACTATCTTCGTGCATGGCTTTTGGAGTATCTACATTGCTTGGTGTATGTCTTTTGTTGTCCTAGCTAGTCTTTATGCTTTTTCATTCTTCTTCCATCTGTTGGCTTGTGGGCCCCTAAACTTGTGTGTTATAATGCAAAACAATGGTTCTTAATCTTACCTATGAAATTAGTGATCTTAATATTGATGCTAGTGTCAGTCATTCATTAGATATATACTGTCTTGTCTCTCACATAGCGCAATTAGAGTTGTTTGCACCAGCCTTGGAGCTAGTGATGTTCTCTCTCTCTCTCTCTCTCTCTACCAAAACGGTTACGTAACAGTAGTGGCGGTTACGTAACAGTAGTGGTGGTAACTATTACACCTGACAGGGTCGTAATGGCCGCTACGGAAATTTTGACCCTTAACAGCCCTGTAATTGCCCTGTAATGGCCCTGTAATGGTCTTGTAACGGTCCTGTAACAACCGTAATGGTTAACAGGCCGAAATAAGTTTTTTGTTTTTCAAAAAAAAAAGAAAAAGAAAAAACTGTAATGGCTGTTATGGCCCATATCATAACGGTATGGTGGCCACCATTACTGTTATGAAATACCTTGGATCAAAGACTAGCTTTACTAACAATCTTGTTGGACCATTTAGATATCCAGGGACCGTCTATTGGATGAAGCTTTTCCATAGGATGTGTGCCTCCCAGGGTATATGCTCTAGCTGAGCATGTGCTCCTGCTACAAGTAACCTCAGACATATGCTGAAGTCTAATGTTATGATCTTCACTAGAATCACTTGGTACAAGCTGAGACTCCTCACATGGTTGGGTGTTCGGTGAAGGGTGATAAGGGAGATGGGTTGGCAAACATAAAGAGTAGAGGTTCTTGCCACTTACTCTCCAATAGAAAATGATGAAGGACTGAGTTGGAAGCGTCTCCACACCTGGTGCCAAAGAATGTGAGGGGATTGTGCCCTGAGGCATTTCAACTGAGGCAAACCCTCCAAGCAATCACAACCTCTCAAATCCAACTAGAGATATCCTTGAGGGTTAATGCCTAATGGTCCTTGGGGTTGAGCACCTTGGGTACCTTATTCGTTGGAAAAGAACCATTAGACAGAAGTCAAACCTCTGCTTCAGCCAACGTCCTACATAAGTTGAACTGCTGTCAACCTTGCTATTGTTTTCCATGTTTTACCCAATTTTATCACAGTTTTCACCATTAATTGAGAAGGAATACAGCAGAGCTATACTAGTGGGATCATAAGATAAGGCGAAATTGCATAACAATGAAGAATTTCATACAGGAACAAACCTCTAATCCTACCGGAGGCCTGAGATTAGAGACCCTAACCAGACAATACTTGCAAAAAATGACCAAAACATCGACTGATTGCCACCACTTGGCTTGGGAGTCATTAGTATGCAACTTGTCTTCTTATCATTGTAAATCTAAATGTACCTTATTTTCCCTCTCATCATGTAAGATATACTTTTTTTAATGGATTTCTGCCATTGGTACCCTCTTCCCTACGAAAGACCCCTTAAACAGAAGTCACACTTCTGCTTAAGCTGATGTCCTCCGCTAGACTGAAATGCAGCCCAGCCAGGTAGCCTTTTCTATGTTTTTACCAATTTATCGTAATTTCTGACTCAATATTAATTTAGAAGGAATACAATAGAACGCGTAGCGGTAAGATAAAGTGGCACTTTGTAACAATGAAGATTTTTATGCAGGAAGAAAACCTGTAGTCCTACCAAAGGACCAAGCATAGAGACTAACTAGACGAAAAAAAGAAAAAGAAAAAAGAAGCATAAATGACCAACATATTGATGGATTATTCCCACTTCCTTGATTCAGAAGTCATTAGCTATGCAAGTCACCTTCTTATCAGCTGCAAATCTAAGATGTACCTGATTCTCTCTCATGTAAAGCATTATGGACATCCTTTGGGCATGGATGTCTGTTTGCGTCCTCTTATCCTTTGTATTTTATTTTATTTTATTGATCTTTAAGAGTTTTTGTTGCTGCCTATATAGCAACGGCACAAAATCTTTTGAAATCCTTGTCAAGCACATATCTACAGGGCTTTAGGACGACCTGATGAAGTAGGAGACAGTTTAATATCATTTTGTTTTCTATTCTCTCCCTCTTACCTACTATACTGTGCTATTAGCTTATTCAAATACTTACTAGGAATTTTTGTATTGCTGGAGGTCTTATACAGCTTTCTTCTATGGAAAACAGTTACTGAGTTGCTGTTACTGCAGGCGTATTCGGAAGCCAGCTACCATTGCAT
Organism: Magnolia officinalis; assembly: GCA_021015155.1. Classification (NCBI taxonomy): domain Eukaryota; kingdom Viridiplantae; phylum Streptophyta; class Magnoliopsida; order Magnoliales; family Magnoliaceae; genus Magnolia; species Magnolia officinalis. The sequence goes on along the minus strand of JAJHSJ010000015.1, from coordinate 63,566,943 downwards.
TCATTTGGAAGTGCACCAAGCTCCAACATTTTGAACTTCAACAACAGTTCGACAAACGTTGGAAGCAACATACTAACCTCCTCTCCAGTTGCACTGCCACACCATCCCAGTTCTGCAAATAATCAGTTAATCAGCATCCTCAATGGGACAGAAATTGCAGTTAATAGAGTTGGGCAAGCATCTGTGGATGCTCTCTCAGTGTAAGTCTTTTAGAAGTTGTCCTTTGTTTGGACATGGGTGGTGTTTAAAAACGTTTACTTGGAGAACTTTCTGAGTCAACTCAATTTAAAGATGACAATTCATTTTCTGCTAGACCCCTAAAAGCTCGATTAAAGTTCAGTGAGATATTCAAATTTGAAAAGGACCAAAAAAAAATAAAAAGAAAAATAAAAAGGAAAAGAAGAAAACATATTGTGGTGTAAGATTTTTTTAACTTGATACAGTACCTGTTGAAAGAAGTCTTTGATTACTTGGATATAAAATGAACGTAGCCATACCTAGAATTGTAAAAATATAATTGGTTTAAGCAGGGTTTGAATCATTTTCCTTCTCTACAGGGATAACAAGAAAGCAGGAGTTCCAGGAGATGCAAGTATTTGGTTGAGGGAGTGGAAACGAGGAGAGGTAAAAGCCTGTACGGTAGACTTGGAACTTGGGGAGTTGTGCAAATTGTCTACTTAGGGTGTCTCTTCCACTCATGTGGCTTCCTGACACTTGAGTTTTCAAATATTTTATTTTGTACCCTTTTTTCGGTTCCTGCTCTAACTTCCTGCAATTTCTGCTGATTAAGCTCGAAGCTACTTTACTGAATGATGTTGAGAATGTAAACGGGCTCAGACTCCCTAAGGTTGAAATAGGGCATACAAAAGAACTTACTTTGAATAAGCAGAACCTCAAACTTGTACCAGCAATTTGGAGAGAAGTACCCAATTTGTTGTGCAACTGCCTGAAAACTAACACTTTTCTACAGACAACCAAGATGATAAGATGCAAGAAATTGGCAAAACAATCATAATAATTGCATCTCATGTTTTAGTTAGATTACTACGGTCGTTAATTTAGCTGTGGTGCATATTAATCAATGGTGTCTTGCTATCCTTCAAAAAAAAAAAAAAAAAAAAAAACTCAATGGTTTCTTGCCCCCCCAACAGCCCTCGTCCCATTTATTATAATTAGTTTCTTGTGCTTCGAAGAATTTCATTATGTTTTAGATAATTGAAGATTTCAGATGGTGACGTAGCTAATGCTGAGTTAGTTCTATCTTCTGCTTGGATTTAGAGTTGAATCTGTGGCAATGGATGCTGGTTACACACTGATGTAATTAAAAACAACCTTATTTTTCTATGCAGATTCCAGAAGAACCACCTCCAGATGAATTCATATGAACTACTTGGTGAAAGGAAGAAAATGTCAGTGATGACGAGAAGATAATTTGCCATGCTCCTACAGTCTTCCTGTAAATGGATGTGCCACACAATGATTTCCCACTTCATACCATGATACCCTCTATGCCAAATGCTGTGGTAACTGATTTGTCCGATTGGGTACCTTATCTTGGACTTGCCATCATAGGAGCTGGCAACAATGCAATTGATGGCAAAGCTACTGGCTCTATGTATGCATGCTGCTGCGATTAATTTTACATTCTACATTTTTCAGCGTTTCATGTTACTGACGCTTATACAAGATGGGCGGTTGAGAGCCCATGCATTTTCCATCTGCTCATCTTTTCTAACATGGGAGGTTAATAGGATTGGAAAAACCAAAGGAACTGAATTATAAGGAGAACAATCAATTATTGAAAGATCCTATCCCCTAATGTTGGTACATTTTTTCAGTTGAATGTGTATTGTTGTCATATTTATCTTTATTACAGTTATAGATCCCAACTCAGAAGTAATGATTGTCCCATCAAGGAGAGTTTTAGAGCATGGTCCCTCAACAATGTTGAGGATTAAATTCAATCGAGAGGATGGCTCAATTACATCCCAACTTATTGCAGTACAAGATACCTCGGAACTTTGGCCTTTCAATTTGGGTCATCTTCCAATGGTCTAACCATTTATATGATGAGTCTCACTTTGTATGGTGGAAACTCAACAAATAAAAAGCTTTCAATTGGATTACTTCAACCCTTGGATAATTTAGCCCTTTAGCATTGAACATGAACTAACCTATGTATAATCAAAGTGTTAAAATATTCAATTCCCAAGTTTTCAGGCATCCCCATGGAATGGGAGTCCTATCAAATAAATGGTTTGGGTTATTGGAAAATACCCATATCCAATGGCTAGAGTTCCAGGGTATCTTATTGCAATATGTCGGGATGTATTTGAGCAAACATCTTCAAATGATTGGGATTGGAAGGAATAAGTTGCAGCTGATGCCTCTTTACCCCAAGTGAGTTTGTGGGGGCACTGCGTAGTTCCTATGGATGCAACCAAATGTTCAAGTGTGGTTGCCAAACGGCCAGGCCATTGGGATGGCCTATTCAAAATATTGCATTTGCTGTGTCCCAGGGACATGATGATTCACCTTACACTGATGGGAGACCTGAAATGGGACACTACGCCTATATATGTGGAATTGAATGAATATGAACAAAGATTTTTGCACGTCTATTCTATGGCATCTCGTAAAAGGCTTTAATCATGTGTCCGAAATTCCATTGCCAAGAGCATATTCACAAGTTTTGATATGATATTCTGCGATGCTGTGTTGGCTGTATAATTGGCATTTTCAACCTTGGTGAAAGTGAAGGCAAATATGTCTTCAAGTTAGGAAATCTTATAAAAGCAAATAGGATGGTCATGTCTAATTTAGAGTCTAGAAGGATTTTCCTTCTGATAGTAAAATGAGATGAGAGGAGTCTCTCAGGGTATAGTTTTCTCAAGGCCTGTTTGGTTTTCCAATTTTCTATGAAATGCAAAGTATACGAGCCATCATTATTATTTCAGGTGTTTATTTAATTAGGAATTATGATGCATAAATTGAGAGTCAAATACACTTGTGAATAATGTAAAGTAAATTGTAATCATTACATTTTTACATTAGAAAACTACCATTTTTACCCATTTATAGTCATTTATCGTTGTAATTGGAAAACCAAATAAGCTCTTCAAGATTTCACACAGGGTTTCTTCTCATATATTGGCAAAGAGGAAATAAATGGTGGGCTGATCTTCTCAAAGGTTCTCTTGATTGCTTGAAGAGAATGGGAGGAATGGTTTTCCAAAGGTTCTCTATAGGGCCTGTTTGGATTCATGAAATGGAAAGGAAAATGTCATTCCCATTAAACTTTCTATTATTTGTGAAGACTTTTTTTTTTTTTTTTGGAACTAGTGGGAAATGTTATTTCTCATTTCTTCTGTTTTTTGGATGATCAACAAATTTATTTCCCGCTTCCCTCCAAGGCATTATTTTCAAAATTGAAGAAAAATGAATTCTCAAGAGTAAAACTCCTATCTCCAATCCTAGCATGTGTGTGCCACCCATGTGCCACCATCTATCTTCATTGGGCCTCACATGTGCAAAGCGCCTCCAATGCATTGCATGTGCCAATATCCATTATCCATCGTTTGTTGTGTTGCACATGTGCCATTATTCGCATGCCACCATCCACCTTTGCTTGGGTCACACATGTAGAAAGTGTCTTTTCCATTCTCCATTTTCGTGCATGTGTCATTATTGTAATGCTCAGTGATTTTTTTTTTAAAAAAATATAATAATAACAATAATTATAATTATTTTAATTTTAAAATTGAGAGAGAGAAATTTCGTATCTCATCTCTCCCTCTTATCCAAAATCCTATATCTAGTCTCTTATCTAATTCTAACTTCTTATCTTATCTATTCCTAATCTTTCTCTTCTATCTCTCTAACTCTTACCTGTATCTCTCAACCTCCCAACGTTTCCTCTTCTTAAGAAAGAGATCAACAAGAGTCCTATTGCAACCCAAACACAACCAAAAGGTGTGCCGACTTAGAAAAATTCTGGGAATGGGAAGAGAGAGAGAGAGAGGGAGGGAGAGAGAGAGATCATGTATAGATTTGTACGTTCCTTCTTTTATATTTCTTTTACTTAATGTAATATGTGGCCAGACAGGTGCGGTGGATGGTTTGGATTAGTCCTATGGCCATTGTATATGCTTAGATGGAGAGGATTAATTCTCTGCACAATTAATCTATGGTTTTAGCACAAAGAATTGCTCTCTAAGTATGATGATAGATTCATATTTGAAAAGTAAATTAGTTATTATTAATTTTGATAAATTTGGAATTTAATTAACTGGACAATGTAATGAATAGGCCAAATCGGCTATACAACCATTGTATTGTCAAATCTAGAAGTGTTTAATAAGAAAAGCTCATATTTTCTGCGCAAGTAATAATATTCCTTGGTAGATTGGATTGAAATAGGCCATCTGATTGTGTGTGACAAGATCCACACCCTTCATTCAAATCCTAGGACCAAATCACGTTGGGACTCCAATTATTTGGATGATCAGATTTGTTGGTGGGCTACATCGATCCAAATCATGTGATAGGCATATTATGAGTTGTTAATCATGTTAAGTTCCGATTTTGTGGAAAATCATTTGATCATATCAGTTTAATCAATCGTTGGGATTAATTACATTAGATCCCCAAAAATTTAATTGAACTAATCGATTGGTGACCTACGCCGATCGAATTCTTCACAATCCGTTAATCTTATAATATGAATTATACACGTATTTGTGGGTCAGATCAACCAACCAACGGGTCTCTCTCTTATAATTAATCTAGAGAGAACCATCGACCAGTATAGATTTGTTCAAAATGCCTGATCATAGATTGTCGAGTAGAACCCCCAAAATTTTTGAGTTGACTATTGAAGTCGGATCAAATGGTAACTTTGTTTATATGATAAATAAGAATTATAAAGTCAAATCAATCTAACTATTGTGTGAATTCATCGCTACCAAACATAGGTGAGTAATCCCATCGTGTATCATATTTATTAAAATTAAAATAAATTATTTGTGATGGTTTGATTGATTTATATACTGTTCGGAGTGTTTTGTTATGATGTTGTTGGTTTAACTAGTATGAATGTATTTTATGGTAAATCACATGCCGGCCTACGCCAAATAGTGTGAATTATGATAATTGTATGTTGAATTCACATGTGAATATTTTGATTAAAACAAATATATATGAGCAGTTATAAACATGATGCATCTATAAGATATTTATCATACAAACACATTACATTATCGATTCTGGGGGACCTCTATGAAAGAACGTCGATCCTAGTAGAATCATTACCAGATGCGGGCTATACCTATGCCTACCAAAAGGTAGAAGCCTACATAAAATGCAGATGCGAGTTGATGAATATCCAACCAAGGCAGATGAACGATCATCTCATCCAATGCATTCATATATCATTTAGATCCATATTATTGTGCATAGTTTGTTTCTATTCTATCTTAATTTTAATAAGTATGAACCATGCTGGTCAACTTACAATTTTATTGATGAAAAAATCGTATAGCTGAGCAATTAGCCGATGAGTTGGAGCAGGAACAAGGAGTTGTGGCTGAACTAGTGAACGGTTCACGTGAGACGTGGCCGTACCTTTCAGAAGAAGGACTTGCCGCATTGAATTATTCCTGATTATTTAATTGAAATTTACTTATTAGGATGGTATGATTTATATACAATGAATGATGATATTAGTTGTAGGATTTTAAGTGATTGATTGTTTTTATTTAATTAAATTGCTTTAGGTTTATAGTAAGTATTGATTGGTAGGTTGTATTGACTAATAAATGGTGCCTAATTTATGCTGATTATGCTTAAATCATTTTGTATAAATGAATGTGAATGGACCGAGTTAAATGTAAAATGAATATTACTCTTGCCTCAGAATAATCGTATAATAAAATGAGTTAATTACACATCAGATTTGAGGGTGCACACTATGTACTCAGATTTCGGGACATGACAATCATCCATCTTTCACTTGTACCTAATATGTGTAAAACACCCACATGTGCCATTGTGCCACATGTGCCATTGTGCCACGTGCCATTGTCCATCTTAATCACTCTATGTGCCACATGTACAAGTATGTGGCAACGTGCCTATGTGCATATGTGCCACTGTCTAGCTTCAAGTGTCATTGTGACATGTGTGTCTACAAACACCTTGTGAGTGCCATGTGTTAACCTGGCACATGGCAATAACTACATGAAAATTCTCCTAGACAATAAATTTGGAAACTGCCCTCAAAGTTTCTAGGAAAATATAATTAAAAATAGACATGGATAACAAGTTCCCTTTCCCACAATTATGTAGAAATTAGGTTTACCAAGAAGCAATGTTTCTTCTCCCATGCTTTTCACAAATTCAAATGAGCCCTCAGATTAGGAGAAGATGCGAAAAAAGTTTGTTTGTTTGTTTTTTTTATTTTTTTAAAGTTTACTGTAATGAGACATTACTTCTCTTGTAATTTGTATTTATTTTTTGTTTGCTACCGGAATGGTTTGTTGCTTCTTTCCCATAATTAAAAGTAGTTAGGTTGTGACGAACTTATGTTTCCCTCTATTCGTTTTCATATATGCACAAATCTATGATAAAGAATGTTTCACATTGTATTCACATGATTGCCTACATGCATGCTAGTTGAAGTGCTTTCGCAAGTGGTAGCTTAGTTCGTTTCATAGATTGGTGATGGTCAGCTCCTTGTTTTCACTATGACAAATGTTATCAGAGTTTCAAAGTTCATTGTATTTGGGCATCTTCCATTCTCTTTATTTGTTAATGATTCCTCATTGATGTTGTCATATCATGACATATAACCCTCCATTCCTCATCGATGTTGTCATATCAGGACAAATAAGCCTCCCATTTTTCCTGCAACAGACCTATTTAGGCTTTAGTGTGTCAGCTTGTTGGTAATTCTCTAAATGACCAGGTCAAATAAATTTTCTTTTGTAGACCCGTCCTTTGGTTAATCTAAATCGTTCATATGGTTGGCCCAACAGTGGGTGATAGATCTACGTACTTAATAAAAATGATCCTCACCTTCCTCATAGGTCCTGCTGAATGTGGACCATTAGTGTTAACTCTATCTTCACGTCCTAATTACTACCATGGGACATGCCATGAAGGGCCCAACAAAAAAATGAACACTTTCCACATCAGAGCGATTTTTAATAAGCTGGGTTGGATCCCTGCGTGAAAATGACTGACTATACATGGACAATCTGGCTGGTCAAATCAGTGGGCCAACTATGTATGAAAAAGAATGGACAGTCGAGAAAACATTCAAATGGTCCTCATTCGACCTTCACGTGGAACCCATCTAATCAGTGGACCATCCCTGTAGCTGTTTTAGGTTCATTTTCAGGCTGGATGCATGCAAGGCTTAAATCTCCCTAACGCTCGCTGCATTGAAAGATGCGCGTGGTGTGAGTGTAGTAGCCAAAACAAGCCAGCCCCCTGCTGTAAAGGAAGGGAAAGAAACGCGCTTTCTTTCGGTGGGAGAGAGGTACAAACTCTCTCACTTTATGTGTCTGTCTAATTCAAAATCATATATATCATTTTTTATTTTTTTTTGACTTTTTTTTTCTTTTTACAGCTGTACATCTGTTCGATACCTGCGGCCTAAAACGGTTTACCACCAGCTATATCTCTGGTAGTAAGCCATTTAGGGCCTACCTTGATGTGTTTGTTTATATCAATGCTGTCCATCTATTTTTTTAGCTCATTTTAGTGCATGATCTCAAAATCGAAGATGATCCAAATCTCCAATAGAACACACCACGGAAAACAGTGGGGATAGTGACACCTACCGTTGAAACCCTACTAGGGACCACCGTTATGTTTATTTGCCTTCCGCGCTTGTTAATAAGGCCACACATAACTGGATGAAGGGAAAAAGAAAAACAAATATTAGGTTGATCTAAAACTTTTGTCATCCCAAGAAGCTTTTGATTGTGGGCATTCAATTGCCACTTTTTCTTGCAGTGTGGTCTGCTCTGATTCATTTTTGAGAGGATTTCTTGAAATGAGCTGAAAAACGGATTGAGGTCGGTGGTCGCAGGGTCACGAGGCAATATGCGTCAGACTCAAGGCTGTCCTTGTCTCCCATTTGTGATTTGTGCCGGAAAAAAACATCCATACCCTGTTGAGCGTAGAACCATTTATACACATACACATGGATTCCCAAACGTTGCATTCTCATACTTCATCTAAGCCGTCCAAACGTGGGTCTCACTCTTAATGATATACATCCCATAGTTCCACCATCCATTATCTAACATTTTTATATGAAACTTAGACCAATGAAAAATTTCCACTTAACCATCGGCCCATCAATCTCATAGTTATGATTTTTGTGCGGTGACAGAGATCAACAACGGGAGAAAAGTTGTTTGGACTTTTTGTAGTGAGATGAAAGGTACGCCAAGTGTACAGCGGGTGCCTGCATATGTATGGATAGTCGTTTGTCATACTTGCAGAATGTGTACCGTACATGTATCACATGTGTACGGTGATCCCAATCAAATATCTTGTGGGTTCAACCATCTATACATGCATAACTAGTTTTTTAATTGATGGAACTATCTTAACCATCTAATAAATGGGCCTTTTCTGTAACTGGTGTTGGCTCTTGCTCTTTTGTATGACACCAAATAAAGATTTTTGGAGCATACAGCATTCACCGTTGAAAGCACGCAATGGACGGTTTTGATCTAATCCAAGTGTGCCACGCGTTCAGAGGCACGGAATCTGCTTCCCATCAAGTAATCCTGATTTTAAAATTAAAAAAATCGACAGAGAGAGAGAGAGAGAGAAAAGAACATTAACGACGTGCTCGGCAGAGCATGGATCATCTTGATACCCGGTTTTCAATCGTCACATCTTCTGACTTTGAGTAGACGCGTATTCGAATTGAATAGGTTAAGAGATCATGAGCCCGAATCAGTACGTGGGCCCCGCTTCGCCTCGACAGACAAACCCTCCACTCTCTCTCTCTCTCTCAACACGTCTGACGAAATGATGTAAGATATCATGATTCTGTATCCAACCAGCTGGATGATGAAGTTTCCGTCCATCCCGCAGATAATTTCCAAACTATCGTGTACCTGTGAAATCCACTCCGTCCAATAGGTTAGAGACACCATAAGGATAACCTTATACAAAAAAGAAAGCCCCATCCACTCAGTAAGTGGGCCATACCGAAGGAAATAATCTATAACCACTAATAAATAACAAAAAAAAAAAACAAGTGTGGCCCACATGATGAGTAGATGGATCTTATTTTCACAATGTCACCCTCACATTGGGCCAAACTATTGTGAAGGCGGATGTTGGACGGACAAGATAGTTTAGAAGTTATCGCCTGAGTAATATATGGTCCAACCGGTTGAATGTTAGCATTTCCTGATTATTACTGTTGGGAGGTGTAAAGTCTAGCCTGTTAGACCATAACTCACCTGACATACAGCATTTAACATTCAGCTTATCATGTCCCCGAGGACCCCTTGTGTAAAAAAAAAAAAAATAGGGACATTCACTCATCAGGTGGACCATAGGTCCAACCTACTTAGGAAGGGTTTGGACACTAGGCAGGAGGTAGGTTAGAGATTATTTTCTAAATGGATGGTAATATATGATTTTTTTTTTTTTTTTTTTTTTTTTTTTGGGCGTGGGGCCTGAGTGGGTATAACATCCTAGTAACTAGGTAGATCCAACTATTATTAGGCGGGCCACACCTTTGAACCCAGTGTGCAACAACTCAGAAACCTCTAAATTCATGTGGGGCTCAACTTATGATTGGGTAGGCCTGATTTTTGAGGCGAACCTGTGGATGACCCACCCATCTCTACACTTAGGTGACCTTAATGGGCACTTAAGACGAAGTACTCAAGCCATAGTGGTCGCACCCAAGGGTTTGCATTTATATACTTGTACAACTCATGGTTGCGAGGTTCTATCCGTCCACCATGCTACTCTCTCACTTGGACACCGACTGTCGTGTGGATTCTCTGGAAAAAAAGTATCCGCAAGCCTTAATTTAATTAAGATAATTAGTTATTAAATAAATTTTAATTGAGTCCAATAAGAAAGTCATTAAAAAATTTCATTTTTAAAATTACAATATTAATAGAATTATGAAATATAAAACCATCTTTTATGTAACGTCTAGTTAATATGTACACTATAAATTTAAAAATTTTTCTCATCTTTTTTATTTTTTGAATAAAGAAACTTCAGAATTTTATTTATTTATTTATTATTTTCTTCTTCGTGTATTCTTCTTCTTCTCCTTCTTTGTACATATCAAAACATTTCTAGTTATAAGTTTACTCATGATTTTCTGTATGTTCTTTATCATTTCTTTTTCCATCCTACTTACACATGTTGCATATTTATGAGGAACCATCCTTCTTTATGAAGCCTTATGGGGCATCTTATGAGGTGGAGGACACTAGCAAGAATAACTATAAAACCCTTGGGTTGTACTCTATTTCTAGTTATTCTTGAGATATCTAATTAAAAAAGAATACATGTCATTGCAATGGAAATATTTAGTATGCGGAAAATCTTTAGAGATATTTAGAGAGCTTTTTATGGAATTACAATTGACGTTGATATGATGATACACGTCATCTGATGACAGGGCACGACTGAAAAACTTAGAGGCAGAAAGCAGTCGAGTGGAAAAAGCTATTAAAAAGATACATATTAAGAGGAGAATGAAGGATTTGGAAGAACATTATGTTAACGAATCAACTATCGTAACCATTGAATGAAAATAGAAATTCCTGAGAGATAGCCGCAGAAGAAGTCTATAAATAGTAAGAGATTCATCAAAGCAAATCGTCTCACACCAAACCAATCAAATAAATCAAAGTATCTTTCCTTATCATATTTTAGCTCCATCCTAGGAGTAGTGATAATCCAATAACAGCAATCCTTAGTCTAATCTAGTAGTGATAATCTCTAACTGTAATCCAAAAGTCTATGCTTTTACGCTGGATTATTCCTAGTATCAATATAATCAATTTCTCTTTCATAAAGGCATCTTATAGTTGCTCCCTGTGATCGACCGTAAGTTTTTTTTTTTTTTTTTACTGTTTCCTCTTATAAAAGTCATTTGGTACGGAAGGCAAGGTGCAACCCATCTTCAAAGGAAGAACCCCACCCTCTGATAATTGTCTGATATTCTCATTACTATCTTGTAAGTGGCTAAATAGGTGACCGATCTTCTCAGGTCTCAGTCATATACGAACGCATTCTATGCTCGATTTAAAAGAGCAAAAAGCCGATGTAAAGTAGTCACGACAGAGATTAAAGTTGTACAACTTGCCTAAGAAGGTTTGGAATATAAACTCCGTAAAAATTTCATCGGAACATAGTTTATATATCAATATGATTTAACTAGAAAGGTATCCAATATGGAGCTCTCTTTCAAGAAGGAATAAGATAAGAGCTCGTCAGCCAGAACATATTACTATGATCTTAACCTCGAGGTGGCAACAGTCAAAGTAGTGGCCAAACAACTATTCATTGGTTTAGCACTGGTTAAACAGAAGCAATCGTATTAGCCACACGAAAAAAATTAAATGTTATATACATTTGATATTATCCAGGCCGATGAGATATTTGATATAATGTTAGTCGAAAATTTTATTAAAATTCCTATCAAACATAAAATACCTATGGTCAAAGAATTAAAAAAGACCAAATATTACAAACGATGTGGAACTTGTTCCCATTCCACTAATACATGTATCATTTTCAAGAACGTCATCCAGGACAACATTGACCGAAAATTACTAAAATTTCCTGAAAAGTAAAAAAGAAGTAATGCAGATAAACACCGATCCGTTTTCACTCAATATGGATATCAACATGGCCACGACCAATCATCAAAAGTTGGTTTGACCACGAAAAATAGTTGATCTTGGGCGTTGTGATGACCAACTTGAAGTGAGATAACCCGGCAAAGGATCTATGATGCCTTCGTAAGTGGCTATGAGAGCGGTAGTACAACCGAAAGCAATATTACCCATTGACCAAGGGTTGCATTTGTGTGAGTAATGTGTAAGGACAATTTGTCTGATTAGACAGTTTCCTCGACCGAATAGCCAAACAAAACCATGGTTCATGTAGAAGATGGAAAATGACTCTTATCATCAACAGAAAGACCGTTTTCAACCTGCTCTAATGTTGTGACGTAGGATGTCAAAACTCTTCCTACCAAGGAAGAAGTCTGGTAGAGGGTTAGTCACCCTAAGTTTCCAAACGTGTCTGAAGAAATGACCCGCACTTAGAAGCGACTTTAGCAAAGGCAACAAGCTGCTAAGCGGAGACAGCAAAGAATCAATATCAAAAAATTCAACAACGGCCGATGTCGATGATTCCTTAGCCAGGGAATGAATAAATTACTATAAATATGGTAGATTTGACTGTAGAGCCTGATTCGCATAAGTCAGCTGTGAAAAACCAACAATTTGGTAAAAAAAAATGTGCTGACCTTGAAGGATTTACCAATTACCTTAGTGATTAATGCTTTTTTGGTGATGATCTATTGATCGAGGAACTCTTCTTTGTAAATATTTATATCGATAATCCTCTTTGTAGCCCTAGATATTTTATTTTGAATATCTGTGATAATTGGGTATTTAATGTATCAATATCGGATATGCTATGACTGGCAATAAACATATCATCTATGTACAATACCAGTATAACGAACAATCCATTACTTAGCTTCTTATAATAGATACAAAGATCATATTTAATTACGGTAAATTGCTGACCCATTATGAAAGTATTAAACCTTTTGTACTACTACCTAGGCAACTAGTTCAAGCTTTATAACGACCTTCCTAACTTGCAAACTTTATTATTTGTCCCTCATACTTCAAACCTTTCTAGTTGCTTCATGTAAATCTGTTATTCTAACTCTCCATGTAGGAAAACAATCTTCACATCAATCTATTTCAATTTCAGGTTGTATTGAGCAATCAACGCCGATACAAATATGATAGATACCTACTTGACCACATACACAATTATGATTTTCTAAGTGATCCAGTTATATAGCTTGTGTCCCTTCACTCCATCATTATAACTTACAAAAGTATACTTCTTTACCCTTTGGTCTAGCTTATCTCTCTCAACTAATGGTATATGAGAATAAGTATCACAACCAAATACACGCAACTGTGAGTAGTTTACATTATGACCAGTCTACACTTTTTTTTGGAATCTTATAATTTATCGCGCGTAGATGGAACTGATTCACAAAATAACAAGCCATATTAATGACCCTAGTCCATAATTCCTTGCCTAATTAAGCATTGCTAAATGTACTTTGGGCTCTCTCTAAGAGAGTTTGATTCATCAATTCCACCACACAATTATACTCAGGTGTGTGCTTCACCATACTGTAAAATTCCATTATCTTTGCAAAACAGATTGAATTCTTTTAAAGTGAATTCACTACTATTATCTGTCATTAAGACTTTCAGTTTCTGTCATGTCTTTTTCTCAACCATTGCCTTCCACACCTTGAATGTGATGAAGACATCAAATTTATTTTTTAGAAAATAAATCCACACTTTCTTACCAGATACTAAAACTTATAGGACCTACACATGGACAATTAAAATAGAAAAACTAGCAACCTCTCATACTTAACTGAAGATGGTTCAATGATATAAAAATGTTAATAAGTTGCTCTGTATAGGATTTCTTAAGGATGTAGGGCTCACTGGATTAGCAGTATTACCTAAGGGAGTATGATGATTAAAGTAGAAACTAACTTAAATTGGGTAGTGTTGTGTTGATCGAGTGCCTTTAATCCTAATACAGAGAAGACCTCTGCCTGTTCAACTGGCGTCCTTATCGGTCTGAGCGAATTTATGGGTGCACTCTTAGATTATACGTTGTGACCTTTTGCAAGTTTTCGATTTGACTGATAGATGTGAGTCAATTCCTATTGGTTTGACTAAAGGTCCTATCAGTCCAACCGACAAGATGCGTAAGTTTGAGTAAGTTTGGGTTTTATTTCCTAATCATATACGAAAGTGTATAAATACCCTTCTAATTATGACGAGGGTTAAGGTGAGAACTTAACATGAATATTTTAGGATTTTGATGGGGAAGCTAGGATTTCTATTGTAAGTTGTTTCATTTCTTGTAATATTCTTTTGATCATAGTTGATTGATCATCACTCTAGCTGTTGTTTTTTCCTACAAGAGTTTTTCATATTAAAATTCACATGTTTTCTATATTTGCTTAGAATTTTGTTCTATATTTGCTTGTTTGATTTTGATATAAAGTTGCTTCTGCTCCTAATATGTAGCATAGAGCAGTACCGGCTGGTACTACGTGCAGCTGAAAAAGCCACGTGAGCCTTCCCATGATATATATGTTTTATCTTTGCCATTAATCTATTTTGCCAGCACATTTTAGGGCCTGATTCCACAAATGAGACTATACAATTCTCAGGTAGCCCGCACCACACCACGGGATGACTGGTGATTGAACGCCCATCATTAAAAAGTTCTCAAGACTTACTTTGACGTAAATACAGTCACACATGCGTGGATGAAGTGAAAACATAAATATCAATTTGATCTTAAGCTTTTGTAGCTTCTAATAAGTTTTTATGGTGGGCACTAAATCACTACTGTTTCCAATGTAGTCCACCTAAAGATAGATCTACCATAATTTACTACAATTTTGAGCCCATGCTCTTAAATAATATAGCAAGACGGAGGGATAGAAGGAGTGGATGAAAGCCATGCATCATGGTGGACTCGTACATAGTAGGGCCAACGTCGGGTGCTGTGTGAGCTCACGAGCGGCTGATTCAACTCGTCCGAGTTGGTAGAAGGGCAAACGAGTGAAGATGAAAATGGGTCATTTAAAAAAAAAAAAAAAACAAAACAAAACAAAAAACCCGATCGCAGGTGGGTTAAATGATTTTAATTTGGGCGCCACTCTGTGAAACTCGGGAAGAAGAGAAAAAGGAATAGAAAAATAAAGAAAGATAGACAAGAATAGCACTTATTAGTTATTACTATTAAACAAGGCTCACCTTCCCTCTCAAATCCAACCCATCCCATGTGAGACTTGTCTGCAGCTGCAGCAGAGCATCTCTCTCTCTCTCTCTCTGATCGCCATGCCTCCTCTTCTCTTTGCCTTCTTCTTCCTCCTCGTCGCCGCCGGCCAAGGAGATGACGAGTTGGCCGTCGATACCCGCCTGAGATTCGACAACCCTCATCTCCGTGATGCCTACATTGCCCTGCAAGCCTGGAAATCTGCCATCTTCTCCGACCCCTTGAACCTCACAGGTAACTGGCACGGTCCCAACGTCTGTTCCTACACCTGCGTTTTCTGCACCCAGTCCCCTTCCCATCCCTCCCTCAAGGTCGTCGCCGGCATCGACCTCAACCACGGTGACATAGCCGGCTACCTCCCTACAGAACTCGGCCTCCTCTCTGATCTAGCCCTCTTCCACATCAACAGCAACCGCTTCTGTGGCATCATCCCTCCCACATTCCACCGTCTGAAGCTCCTCTACGAGCTGGATGTCAGCAACAATCGGCTGGTGGGTCCATTTCCAACGGTTGTGTTGTCACTCCCGTCCCTCAAGTACCTGGATCTCCGCTTCAACGAGTTCGAAGGTCCCATCCCTTCAGAGCTGTTCGACAAAAACCTCGACGCCATCTTCGTTAACGACAACAGGTTCCGTTTCGGCATACCTGAAAACCTGGGTAAGTCACCGGTCTCAGCATTAGTGTTGGCAAACAACAACCTGGGTGGCTGCATACCAGGCAGCATCGGGCAGATGGGGAAGACTCTTAACGAGATACTGCTGATAAACAACAACTTGACAGGCTGTCTTCCCTTTGAGATCGGGCAGCTGAAGAAGGTGACCGTCTTTGATGTGAGCTTCAACCATTTGGAAGGGGTGTTACCTGTGAGTGTGGGAGAGATGAGGAGTGTAGAACAACTGGATGTGTCCCATAATCAGCTGACTGGAGTAATCCCACCATCCATTTGCAAACTCCAGAGATTAGTCAACTTCACATACTCTTTCAACTACTTCACAGGAGGGGCACCTCAGTGTTTGGCAAGAAACAACAGAGGTTTGGTCGTCGATTCCACCAAAAACTGTATTCCTGGCTTCCCAGCTCAACGATCTTCAAGAGAATGTGTTGCCAGACCCATCGGCTTCGATTGCACTTCCAAGTGCCATGGTGGTGGTGGTGGTTCCTCATCACCTGCTCCTATCGTGAGACGGTCATCATCTCCACCACCTAGGCCTGTTCACGCCCCTACTAGAACACCTCTTATTAGACCTCCTCCCCCTCCTGTCTCTGGGACCTCACCATCGACCAGGTCTCACCCTCCTCCACCAATGCTACAACCCTCAACCCCCCCAAACCACCATTACTACTCGTTCCCACCACCTCCTCCGTCAATGCTTCCATCACCACCTCATTCTTCACTCCCTCCTCCGTCATCACCACCATCACCACCTCATTCTTCACTCCCTCCTCCGTCATCACCACCATCACCAGCTCATCTGCCACCGCCGATGACTCATCTTCCTTCACCATCCCCACCACCTCCACAAGTTCATCTCACTCCATCAAAGCCGCATCCTTCATCGCCGCTGCCACCACCATCATCACCACCCTCACCCTATGTGACTCTTCCCCCAACCCATCATCAACATTTAACACCACCACCGTCGCCACCTTCATCCTATTTGCCTCTTCCACCAACCAATCATCACCATTTAACGCCCCCACCACCTCCTGTCATGGTTTCACCGCCAACCCCTTATCATTCAATCCCGCCGGCACCAACCCATCATCTTCAAACGCCACCTCCACCATCAAACATCGGGGTTTCGCCACCAAACCATAATCACTCAAAGCCGCCTCCATCTCGTAATCATCTAACACCACCTCCACCACCCTCTAAGATGTCTGCCCCAGTTGCACAGCCTCCACCACCAATGTCTGGAAAGACGCCATCTCAATCACCGCCAACACAGCCACAAGTGCCCTCGTCCCCTCCATCCTCACCACCAAACCACGCTGATAATCCACCGCCTCCTCATCTTTCTACACCACCAGTCTACCATCACTCACACCCACCACCACCACCACCATCGCCGTCACCTCTGAAAAATCCACCGCCCCATCACTTCCATATGAAGACTCCTCCACCTCCAACTGGGTATTCACATTCTCCACCACCTACAACGCCTCCGCCTCCACCACCGTACCCCGGGGTTCCCCTCCCACCTATCAGTGGAGTATCATACGCTTCTCCGCCTCCACCAGTAATTCCCTATTACTGAGTTAGTCATTCTTCTGGACTCTCCCATCGATTAACATTCTTTCCATGCACTGGAATGCATTGCAGCGACGCATCAATCGATTTCCTGCAATTGTTTCTTCTTTCTTCTTTTCCTGTTTTTTTTTTTTTTTTTTTTTTTTTTTTGTTTTTTTAATTTCTTTAACTTGTTTCTATATCAATTAATGGGCGGAGTAGCTGCATTTTTGTGGGTATTTGTTTCTATATGAATATTTGAGAATAAAGACGTTCCTTTTACTTTACTTTTGTAAAGGCTGCGGAGCAATGTTTTAGCTACAGTAGATACGCGGAGTTCGGTTATGTATTCCTCTCTCTCTCTCTCTCTCGCCCCTTCTTATAACCTATGTCAGTGTCATCGATGCATTCGTCCTTAAAACTTGTAACACGAAGAAGGAAAAAAAAAAAAAAAACAATCAGTAGATAGGTGCGTCTGTTCTCAAGACGAGGTTACGTGGAACACACCCAACAGTTCCTGTCATCTACAAATTTTACCACCTGCTGACGTGGCTTTTTTGAAGGGCTCCCCATGAAACTCCTGATGTAGAGCGGGTTGCCAACACTTTCAACGTGGACCAGAGAAGGCCCGATCTAAGGCAGAAGTCATCATCGTATCATCAAAACCTTAAAACAGACATCTCAGAAATCGAAATGAGTGAGTTACTCA
Organism: Magnolia officinalis; assembly: GCA_021015155.1. NCBI lineage: Eukaryota > Viridiplantae > Streptophyta > Magnoliopsida > Magnoliales > Magnoliaceae > Magnolia > Magnolia officinalis. The sequence goes on along the minus strand of JAJHSJ010000015.1, from coordinate 63,548,869 downwards.
GATGTATCATATATAATTTTAGGGTAGGACGAGCTACTTTAGCCAACCAACACGGGCTTGCTCGTGTTGAATTTAGGAGATTCTATCAAATCGATGGTCGAATTTCCTGCTCTTAAGAGTTTTTCCAACATGAAATTTGTTTAGAAAAATTAGGAGAATAACATGTTAAGCCACATAGGACACTATAAATAGTAAATTTGAGTAAATTTACTATTTAGAGTAAGTTACGAATTTTAGAGAGTTTTAGTTGTAGTTTAATTCCGAAACTTCTTCCAAAGCTTGGTATCTCTACTTAAAAGGATTGTAAATTTGTTTTTATAATCTATTAATCAATTTACAAATTTTCATGAATTTTATTTTTAATTTTTTACTTTTTCCTTGTGGATTTTAGATTCAAGAAGTCTCCCGGACCTATGTGGATTTGAGAAGTTTCTGTGAAGAGTTTAGAGAAGCTTCGTGAATTCGAAGTAGTTATCTGTTATCCTTGAGAAAGATGGTGATCGGCCTCATCATGGTCTTCCCCACCTCAACCGCTTGGCTGTCAATGTGCAACTCGCCCAGACCTTGTATATTATGCATGCCTGGGTCTGTGTTTGGCCCGAGGGCGAGCCTCACCATTTACTTTTGTGCAAGATGTAGGTCAATTGACAAAAATGATTTGAAACCTTAAATGAACCCATATAGGTTGAGTGTGGGCAAGTTAAGCTTGAAACGGAGCCTGACCTAATTAATAAACATGCTTAAGTTTTAAGCCTCTAGGACAAAAGTATTTCAACCCAAACCCAACTTAAAGAGAAGGCCAAGCTGGAAAGCCTGTTGTGTCAGCCTAGTCCAGCGAAATGACATCAAAGAAGGGTGCTGGGGACTGTCAGGTGATGATACGTAGATGAGATGAATGTAGTTAATTATTTTCATTTAGGTGTCTTATATCTGATTTCAGCAGTTGATCATCGTTAACTTACAGCATCTCTCCGCAACTCTTATTGCTTGTACAATCCTTTAGCATCCTTACCTGACGTACGGACAGATGCACCATTAATCTCATCCTCAGCATCCTGGCCTGACAGGCAGGCAGATGCACTACTCTCACCCTCAGCATCCTGCCCTGACAGGCAGATGCACCATTACTCGAACACGTGGGTCCCATGGTCCGATGCACCAGATGGCTAACTTATTAGGTCCCAAGTGGATGACCTATGCGTAGGATAATCTTTAACATTTAGGAAATGGTCACTTGTCCTCTACCAAAGCTGTCTAGGTTGTGGTCCATTGGTGGGGTATATTTCTAAAATCGATTTTACAAACAAAATTACCTAATCAATATATCATCTGTATTCAGCACTTAAAAAGAAAAAAAAAAAAAAAAAAGGTTTTCAATAAGCCACCTCATTAATATAATTAATTATCATTTCACTACTTTTCATAATAGATTTTTTTAATAGCGGTTATGCCATACAAGCAATGGATCAGCGGCTTTGGTAGGCCCCACTGTGAAATTTATGTGAAATCCACTCCAACAATCAGGTGTGTCACCCCATGTTAGGCCTAAGGCCTAAAATCAACCCCATCCGTGATTTGAGTGGCCACACGATTGAAAATCGTGTATATAACAACACTCACACTTCAAATTATTTTCCTTGATGTGACTCACTTGAATCACAAATGGGCTTCGATTTTGAGCCCAAGCCTAAACTTTGGTGTTATCTTAAATGGTTGAAGTGGATATTATATAATTATTATGTTGGGCCCTGTAAAAATCAATGGTGAATATTTCTCTCCTAACTATTTCCTTTGGAGCATTGTATAACGGAATCACATATGAACCTATTGTTATGACTCTTGAGTCTAACATGGGATTATATATCTAATAGTCTTAACATTTCTCACTCAAATCAAATCACATGTGAACCTGTTGTTTTATCTCTTAACCCTAACATGAGATTATATATCTAATGGTCTTAGCATATCTCACCACTGATCACAATGGCCTATTTAAAAAACAAGAGTAGGCGAGATGTCCTCCATTGATTTTTAAAGGGCCTACTATGATGATTATTATAATCCAGTCAGAGGTCATTGTACTTTGTTGGTACGCTAGAGGGGTGGATGTTTTCTGTAGGAACACTGCAGAGGGTTGTTGTTGGTACTTTTTTTTTTCTTCTTCTTCTTCTTAAACTTCGTTCTCATTTTGTTTATTTAAGAAGATTAAGAATGTTTTTTCTTTTTATTAATTAATTTTTAGATTTATTTGTAATTTTTCAGAAGAAAAAGGTACGTTGTTTCATTTATTTAAATTTTCTTTTATATTTAAGAAGATTAAGAATCTTTTTCTACTTATTAGATAATTTTTATTTCTTTATCATTTTTTAGAAAATTGAGGAAGATGGAAAAGAAGAAGAAGGTAAGTTATTTTATTTATTTGATATTTTTATTTTCATTCTCTTTTTATAAGAAAATTAACTAATTAAAAAAAAAAAGCAATCTTAATCTTCTTTTAAAAAAAAGAAAAAGAGAGAATGAAAATAAAAATATCAAATAATTGAAATAACTTACCTTTTTCTTTTTGTTCTTCTTCCTCCTTGTTTCTAGAAAAAAAAGGGATAAATACAAAAAACATTCTTAGTTTTCTTAAATAAAAAGAGAAAAAAAATGGAAATAAAAATATCAAATAAATAAAACAATTTTCCTTCTCATTTTCATCATTCTACTTTTGCTTCTTTTTATTTCTTCTGAGAAAATGGATGAATAAATAAAATAAATTACTATCTTCGTCCTCTTTTTTTTTTTTTTTTTTCTTTTTTTTTACCTCACTACTTTATGTAATGCGGTGCACTTGAGCTAAAGATCTGCCTCCTTTTTAGACATATGCCCTAAAATGATCTCACAAAATGGATGGACGTTGTGAACATAACACATACATCATGTTGGGGCCCATAGAACTTGGTGACGTCAACATCAACACCACCGATGTCAATGGTGTGTGGCCACACGACCCAGTTCGCTTCCGCACCATTTTGAGTGAGTCCTGGCCGCACTTTATTCACTCCCCGGTTTTGCACCCACACCGAGGGCTACTTGGCTGTGACCCTAGAACCAGCGATGTAGTTGTCACACTGACTGTAGGACTCACCTCGATGTATGCAATGTATCCGTCTATCCATTTTGCCAGCTTATTTTAGGGTATGGTTTCGAAAATGAAGCAGATACAAGATCACACCACTTGAAAATCATTTGTAGGCCACAAGAGTTTTGGAGCAAGCTGATATTTGTTTTCTTCTTTCATCAAGTCTCTATGACCGTATCAACAGGTTGGATGGTCTAAAAACATTACAGTGGATCCTGCTAAGTTTTTAATGGTAGACGTCCAGTGATATACTTTGCATATATCAAGGTGGGCCCTGCGGTCAGGGTCACACCTACATCACTAGTTCCGCAGCCAAGTCGCGCGCTCACCCACACCAAATAATTAACATGCAAGGAAGATGGTTCTTTGGAATGACAAGAAATTGAAGATGAGGGCCATCGAATAAATGTTTAAGTTTTCTATTTTTTATCTGGTCATTCGGAATGACTGGTGAGACTGCTCCACGTGTCCAGAGTAATTACTTGCATTGCAAGCCTATAATGTTAGTTGTATAAAATTATTTCCGACTATAAAATATTAAAATGAATTAAAAATGAGAAAATAGTAGCTGCGGATCTCGAGAAGACACCAAGAAATGGCCCACTTCATGATAATCTAAACCATTCAACTTGCGTCTTATGGTGGGGAGTCCATGATGTAAATTATTCCAATACTGAATGATCAATGTTATCCAATTGAGCATTAATAAATTTAGTTGGAGCCCTTTTGGACCGTTAATCTGCAAACACTGATCAGACAGAATTGTCTAATGGATGAGATTTTGGAAATGGTACCTCCAATGCTCCACCCAACGCATGTCTGATCGCCAAGAAAATCATTGCCAGGGAATTGCTGGGCTCTGTATTTTAGCTTTGTTAACCGCAACTAGGGGCTTACTGGTGTGTTTCACTACTGTTTACGGGTTCAGTATGAGGTTTGCTAGCCCCAACCTTCACATGCGACACACGTACCCCCCTGAAAAATCTGTGGCATTCTAGTGATGCAAAAGGTGTAGCCCCCACCATAACGATTGGGGCAGCTTACATACCAGGCAGCAGGCTGCACGTATGTTCGATGTGGACCATTAAACACTCCATCAATTCTATATGGGATACTTGTTTAAGTTTGCCTTCAAGGTGAACCACCTTTATGCACAGGTGGGTGTCCCACACACTCATAAAGATGGAATGCTGTGTTGCCTGTTAACCTTGGGATCATTTGAAGGGATCTGATGCTGGAAATTACTTGAGATATTACCCAACTTTGTATTGGATAATGTGTAAGCATAATAGAATAAAAGAAATTCACCAAGCAGGGGACCTAGGCTGTAAAGCATATGAAAAATGCACCTTTTCCTTCTCTATATCAACAATCAATATACAAATGTTGACCTTGTAGTTATTAGTAAATTTAGTCCACAATGCCGTTATTCATCTGGCCCTGAAATCATATTAACCTGTGTAACAAAGAAGTGTGTACATTGGCTAATTACAACCCGTCTCCAGCTCCCATCCATCCATCCATCCATCCATGAGTCTGCTACCTGCCTCTGGTTGAAGGTGTCTATGAAGATCTCTGTGTTTGAACTTTGACCCATCAACCATTGATAGTTTACCCACGGCCACGGAAGCCACCTGGTCTTCTAGAATTTGGTGCTGGTTCATCTAAAAGCAAACAAGGATTACTTCCAAGGTTAAAGTGAGTAAAGAAAAGGAATTCCTGAGAACACAAATTTGTAGCAGTGCTTATAGGCAAACCATTGTTTTCAGTTGCAAGATGAGGTGAAGCATGCAAGCATCCTTTTGGGGTTTTTGTATGCACGCTAGTGAAACTATATTAGATAGCAAAGATTTAGTGAGTGGGTACAAGTTCGAGGCACAAAAGGACGTAGGTGGAAATAGTAAGAAGAGACTTGATGACCTATGGTCTAACAAGTTATGGCCTTTGATAGGAGGGAGGGAGAGAGAGATGGTGACGATGATGATGGTGGAGAAGATTAGTGACGGAACAAGCAAAAAATGTAGGGGAAAATGAAGAAATTCAATGCAAGATTAGTGACGGAACAAGAAAAATATGTAGGGCAAAGATGAAGAAATTCAATGGCATCTGCTCCAATCCTGCAACGGGGGGGGGGGGGGGGGGGGGGGGACCTGATATGCAACAAGGACACCCACTTATTAAAAGATTTTCCCATGTTAGACATGTCATTACAGCAATCCAGCCAAAACCTCAATGCATCTTTTTTTCTTTACATGATATTATATAGTTCTGTGATTTGTCAATCCCACAAGCACAACATGCCACAGCATGCATAGTCATCAATACCCTACAATTTATTACTTAAGTTGAATTTCAGCCAAAAAAAATTGGACCCCACTTTGAATCCCCTTTCTAGATGAATCCTAAGATTCTATGCCCACTTTGAATCCCTTTTTTCCTTTATATTTACAATTCAAATTATACTTCCGAATAGTGTGGCGGCTTTTGCTTGGCTAGTAGGGTGTAGCAAGGTTCTTATAGTTGATAATGTCAGGAAAAGAATGATGATTCTTCCAAATGTTTGCGCTATGTGCTTTCAAGATGAGGAATTGGTGGATCACCTATTCATTCATTGTAGTTTTGCGAGGCAGTTGTGGCAAAAGTTCTTCAAACTCCTTGGAGTATTGTGGGTCTCGCCAAATTCCATTGGTCAGTTCTTCATTATGTGGCATGAAGGTATGCATAGGATTGGGGGGGGGGGGGGGGGGGGGGGGCGCGGAATTGTGGCGACTTGCTTTGCTGGCGGGCTTATGGTTCTTATGGATAGAAAGGAATAATAAATGTTTCAGGAATCGTTTGGGGTGAGTTGAGGAAGTCTTTAAGAAAGTGAAATTGCATGTAATAGAATGGGCAGTGGCCTCAAAGGTTGCAGTTCATTTTCCGGCCAACTGGGCTGAACTATAAGGGCTCTCGGGTTGATGTATAGTTTTTTCTGTTTTGTATATTCTGGCTGTGGCCCTTTCTTCTCAATAAAATTTTGTTCTTATCATTCAAAAGAAAGAAAAAAAAAATACGATTCAAATTATACTTGTTCTCTCGAATATAAAAATCTTTTAAAACCATGTCCATTATTTATTTTATTCTTTACAAGAGATTAAATATTGTTCTCTTTAAAAAATTTTAAAAAATATACTCACCTTTAAAATTATATTTTAAGTTTGTGAGGACTATACGAATCTTTTAAAACATGTCCATTGTTTATTTTATTCTTTACAAGAGATTAAATAATGGAACGTCTCTTCAACCTTAAATTTGGAACTTTTTCTTACAACTTCTTAACTGGTTGAGACACAAATTGATTAATGATTTATTTGGATTGTTTTTATGGACAGTTTTGATCATGTTGAACTATATGTATTGTGCTAATGATGGTAATATGTGTCTTCAACTTAAAGACCTACTCTTTTTTTAGTGACGTATTTAAGCATATCTTGAATTCCAAGTTTGCACTTCATTTCTTGTGTTTTTCTAGGGTTTCACTATGTGATTTCAACTCCGGAGTTATTTTTTTTTTAAAGGTAGCGATATTTTATTTAAAAAGAAGGAAAGGGAAGCCAAAGATGAAAAATCAACAGTAGATTAAAACAAAGAAGACCAAGACAGCAAAGGGGACACTCAGCAACAGTCTTTGTACTTGAGGCCCGATCCATCATATCCAATTTTACCCTTCTAAAGACCTCCAATGCCAGCCCACTCCAATTAAGAAAACACCGATTATTCCTTTCCCCCATAAACCCAAATACTTGCCAGAAAATATAGCCTCCAAATCATCCTCCCTTTCCTCCGAACTCCACCCCCATGCCAGCTAGGACAAGACTTTCAATGGATCCTGGCATCACCCACAATACTTTGAGGGTATCAAAGAATTGTTCCCACATCTTGAGCAAAAGAGCAATGGACGAAGAGAGCAAACTGAGAAATGACCCAATTTTTCCTCACTCCAACTTCCACACCATCATGTCCCTGGCTCCCAAACTAGGACGATGACTTTGATGCTACGCCAACCGACGGTTGAAATTGTCCACCACCCCATCCATAACTTTCTCCAACATGAAGGAGACCAAACCACTATATTTCCTAACCGGAGAAGCATAGCGATGGGAACATTCGCTTCCGAAGACCAAACCACTATATTTCAAACCAAACACTACATTAAAACATCTAACTATTTTACTCATGTTATCCACCTTAGCTTTTTCTACATAGGTTGGTGTCATCGGTGAACTAGAAATGAAAATTTTGAAACTCTAGCAATTTTTTTTTTAGGGTTGATAAATTTTATTAAGAAAAACAAAAAAACTATACAACCAGGCAAGAAAAAGGAAAAGTTAAGGGACCACTCAAAGGGCCTGACAAACGCCGGAAAATTTACAACTCAACCCATGCAGAAAGAAGCGAAATCACCCCAAGGATAAACCGCCTAACAGGACTTAGAGTGATTCTGGAAACGCCTCTAGTTCCTTTCCCCCCAAATGGACCTATAGAACGAAACTCTAGCATTATCCACCCTAAATTTGCAAATGAGACCACAAACAACCCTCTTTCCAACATCTTGCTCAACACTTCCACTACAACCAAGAATATGAAAAGAGAGAGTGGATACCCCATTGGAGGACTCTCAAAGTCTTGAAGAAACCTTTGAGAGACCTGTTGACCAGCACTGAAGACAATGTATTTCTACTAAATAGATTCTACAATACTTTCTACAATAAAGTCTCCTAAGAATGAGGAATGTTTCATTCAATCTACTGTCTACTGCTCTAACTACACGGGCTACCGACGACCTCCCTTAGTGCAAGGGAAAATGCTCCTCTCATTAATAACCCGACCTTTAAGGACGAGGTCGAACTATTGACCATTGTTATGGATGGTCCAACCCTTAGAGAAGAGGTCAAACCATCAATCGTTCTCCCTACTTAACGTAACCAACCACGGTGAAGGGAAGAAATCCCCCCTAACGGCCTGCTCAACCCCTCATAAAGAGGTCGGTACCAGTGGCATCTACTCTACAGAGGATCATTGACTCTACTCGGCTAATGTGCTCGGCCTACCGCCGTAAATTATGCGCAACCTTAATGGTCGGATATACGAACATCCCAAAACACGACAAGCCAATGACAAAAAAATTTCGTTTCATTACATTGAAAGAAGTACAAAAAAAGAGAGGGATATAAGTGGAGAGGGGAAGACGAGGCTCATCCAGCTCGAGAAGAAGGTTCCCAAGCTTCGTCTTCGGCTTCAGGCTGCGGGGACTCCTTGGTGACTTTGTTGCTGAGGAGGGCGTCCGAGTTCAGCTTAGGGCACATCCTCTATGCAGCGTTCATAGCCGCAGTTGTAGATTACGTAACTTTACGTCCACATCATCAATCCTTTCCTTCGAGGATTTGTACCTTCTACAGCTGCGACCTTGATTGCAGGGATAGCCGCCTCGGCCTCAGACAGCCGAGTAGGCAAGGTCGCTGCAACCTTAGCCAACTTGGCTGCTGAGGTTGCCTTCTCCCTCTCCAGTTCCACCTTCAGCCTAGCAGCGTTAGCCTTGACAAAGAAAAGGTGCAACCTCACCCTTTCCAGCTCTGCTAGAGTTGAGCCAAGATGCGACTTCGCCCCTTCCAGCTCACTCAACGCCAAGCCCTCCTTATGCCGAGCCTTATTCAACTAGATTGTTAGAGAGGCCCGCTCCTCCCCAGACAGTTTGAGGGCCCTTTGTAAGGCCTCAACTTCAACATTCTTCACGAGAAGTGTCACCTCCATTTGCCCGCACTTGTCCGCCACTTGCCTCATCTTCTGGCGAATAGCTATAATCGCGAGGATGAACTGAAAACAAAGAAAATATATTAGCAAAACAGGAAGATTTGAGCAAAAATGGCATCAACAAGACGATATACCTTGTAGTTGAAAGAAGCCACATCCGTCAAGAGAGTCTCCGGGTGACTGTCGATCGGTTTGGCGATCTGGTCTTCCAAAGCATGTCCGGTTGCCCAGTTGATCAGGCCAGAGATATGATACTCAGGAGGGTAAGAGGTTGACGCCTCCTCCTTAGCACCTTGGAGGCTCGTGGTACCACCCTCTTCACCTTGGGTTGGCACCGCCAAGGACTTAGGTCCCTCGGCCATTTGGAACCTAGCCTCCTCAGCCATCTAGGGCCCATCCCCCTCGGCTACGCAAGCCTGAAGATCATGAAGATCACAATGTCTGATCCAGAGAACCCCCTCTAGACAGTCATGAAGATCAGCTCGATTGGTCGGACCTCAGCCTCGACCTTCTATTTGACGGCTTCAAATCTTAACTACCCAAGCCTTATCTCTACCACTGAAAATCTCGTGTAATGGTTGAGAAATGTATGCTGAGATTACGCCTACGATTGAAAAATGCTTCTCTTTAAGTAATCGACTCCGAAAGGCTATAAATATGAGCCACTCCAATGGTGAAAGGTACACAACTAGCGCACCCTAAATCCAATCTACTGTACTCATATTTCCTGGTTCTAACTTAGGCATCGGAGAGTCCCCCCTGCTACAGTCAAGGTCTCCTTTGTCTTCCTCGTGTGCAGGCATTCGAACGTCCAGTGGTCTGGCAAGGGTGAACCAAGAAATTGCATCGACAGTAGACATTGTGTGTCATATCTGAGGTCAAGGGTTCGAGAACCCATGCATGCGTGGGGTGGTAGTGTGTGTGTTTCTCACCTAACAAAAAAAAAAAAAAAAACTCCCGTCATTATGTAAATTGGCTTCCAACCACTCTTAACATGATTTTTCCACACACTATTGCAAGTTAAATTAGTGAAATGGGAGAAAATTCAAATTTTCTCCAATTTCCCTCATTTTTCTCAAATTCACAAATCGAGGGTTGAAATCCATTATATAGCATGCAAAATTATGTATTTCTAACTTTGTTGTAGGTTTTTTTTTTTTTTTTTTTTTTTTTTTTTTTTTTTTTTTTTTGAAAGGTAAATTTGTTGTAGTGATTCTAAGTGATTTATAGCAAAAAAACAAAAATAAATAAAAATAAAATTGAAAAAATATCACCATTTGCAAATTTGGCCCATTCACTTCTGATCTCAATTTCAACACCAAAACCACAATTTTGCTCCAAATAATAAAAAAAGGGTTGGTCAATTTATTTTAGGAAGGAATTAGAAGCACAAGATTTGAGAGAAAATGCGACTTTTGAAGGCTTGTTGGAGTTTTTTTTTTTTCGATTTCTTGAAAGGGGGTGTCAGCTAGACTGCATCTGCGATACATATCGATGGTATTGTCAAAACATGGAAGAATAAAACTGTAGTATAATGAAAATATTGCAATGAATCAGTATTTTCATGAGACACTGTGATATTTCACGAGCTATCAACCGAGACCAAGAAGTTGAACCACTTCCCAATAGCTTCGTAGAGTTGAACATCAATACCAATAATATCAGCCGATACTATCAATATTGCAAACACAATCCACATGAAAAGGAGACTCATGTGCGAGAGTTGCTAAGCCTGACTAGACAATTGTCTAGACGCATGGCAGACTCTCCTCCATTACCTCTCCACGTATCCCCTACAAGTCATCTCCTCTTCACAGGTCACCAAGCCTCTTCTGGTGGATCGTCGGACCACTTAAGATGTGCTCTGTCATCCTCTTCCTCTTTGATTCTACTCTTGAGCTCTACTCTAGTTCAACTCCAACCTTCCTGCCATCTACCAATTGGAATTTTTCTCCTCCCCTCACTTCCTGCACCACATGCACAAAAACCTTGCCTTCACCCCCTATAATGGGGATTCACTCCGAAATTGTCGACCGTCAATTGTTCCTTATATAGATTTTGGCAATCTAAAGCTCTTCACAACTTTCTATACCAGGGTCGATGGCTGTAACTTTCCCAATGCATGCTCCATTGAAGAAACTTCCATACACTTTTGATTACTTTCAGGTGAATCCTCACCACAAGACCATGGGCCGCTATATCCTTCCAGACCCATCTTTTGCTAGGTACGTATTACCTCCCTGTTCCTCTTTAATTCTACTCTTGACCTCCTACTCTAGTTCAACTCCAACCTTCCTGCCATCTACCAACTGGAATTGCTCTCCTCCCCTTGCTTCCCGCACCACATGCACAAAAACCTTGCCTTACCCACTATAATGGGGATATGCTTTCAAATTGTTGACTGTCTATTCTTCCTTATATAGATTTTGGCAATCTGAAGCTCTTCACAACTTTCTAAGTCGGGGTTGGTGGCTATAACTTCTCCAATGCATGCATGCTCCTTCGAAGAACCTTCCATGCACTTTCGGGTGGATCCTCACCATGGGATCATACCCCCCACCCCAAGTACCAACTCCCATGGCCATGGCTTGCTTTGATGATTTCTCAACTTCCATATCATTAAAGGATCTAGAACAACCCCTTGCGTTGCTTCCCTTTGCTTACTTCACTCCTATGTTGCACGATTCACCACCTCTAGGCTATATTTTGCTTTTTTGCCATGATGGATTATCTACATGTAGGACACACCTTATGGATCATCAGCACATGTTGTGACGTGCACTCCTACACACGTGTAGGATTAGCAAGCATCTTTAGTTCTACTGCACTTATACATATTCTATACTATCTGAAGATTCTGAACCAATATTTAAGCAATATTATATCTTTCCAAAAAACAGTGCTATTGCTACCCATACAAATACTACTCAACCCAAGTATGTGTGAGATCCAGGCCACTCATCATGTGAGCACCACTTGGTGTACCCTGTGGCCAAAAAATTAGGCCCATCGAGTCATCGTATAGGCCACACATATAACATGAATGTGAACTGCTGGTTGGTTTCTTAATTACCAAGGTTTTCATACATGTGCAGCCCACCTAATAAGGGGACCGGCCTGATTTTTGGGCTACACAACACCGCCACCAGATAAACTTATATAATGGACATGTACCACATTGTCACATGTGGGAGAGTGGAATTTGAACAGCAACTTGCAAGTAGCATTGCATTTCTCCTTTCACCAAAACCATACGACTGAATAGACATAAAGATGGTCTCAGGATGGACAGGGTAACTGGTCACCAAATGTATCCCCATGCCATAATCTGCTACTCTTTTCTTTGGATGAATTGGCAATGTCAGCTACCAAGAGATGTATACGTCCAAATCATGCATGCAGGAAGTGTTGTAAAGCTTTTATCTTACCTTGCTCCTCTTCATCTCCATTCTGAGTTGTGAAGAATGGGGTGAGGTAATTCCTATCTAATGCAGTGAAAGATGCAGCACTGTAACAGGAATCCAAAATGAGGAGGGTTAAGTCCATGAAAGGAAACATATAGCAATGACACAATTCAAGAGGTAGAAGGGAACTCGTAAAGGGAAACCTTCGGTGAAATTCTTTGAGTCTCATCTTTAGCTTGTTCCCAGATGAAGCACCCTCATCATAGGAAGGAGCAATGTATCCATTATTCCCCTCAAAGCTCTGAAACCAGAAGATCAATAATATTAGATTTAAAGTCGGAGGATCTATAACCCTTAAATATTAACAATTTCTAGAAGAGCTTCAATAAGATGCATGCCATGTTACGCATAAAGGCATATATGGTCAATAAACTTGCATGCATCTACTTTGTGAAGAAAGACATTAATAACGAGAGTGGATCAGGTGAGACCCCGGCCTCACCCAAGACAGTGCGGCCCTTACCGTGGCGTTACCGCACGGCCCACCTTGATGTACGTATTATGTATCCACGTCGTCCATACATTTTTTGAGATCATTTTAGGGCATTATCCCAAAAATGTAGCAGATCCAATTATCAGGTGGTGCATTCCATAGTAAACAGTGTTGATTGACCATTAATGGGCCACAAAAGTTTTGGATCAAGCTGATATTTGTTTTTCCCCTTCATCCAAGCTTATGTGACCTTATCAACAAATTGGAAGGTAAATAAACACTGTGGAAACATTAAGGTGCACCCTAAGAAGTTTTTAATGGTAGGATGGTCAATCACCACTGTTTCTTATGGTGTGGTCCACCTGATAATTGGATCTGATTCAATTTTTTGGGATAATACACTAAAATGATCTGGAAAAACGGATGGACGGTGTGGAGACATAATATGTACATTAAGGTGGGCCCCACGGTAAGGGCCGCATTGTCTTGGGTGAGGTCAGGGCTCATCTAATCTGCTCTCATTAATAACAAGCAAATGAAGAGCCCTGTAGAGTTTTGTGAAGAGCACCGTTCAAGCAAGAATAAACTATGAATAGAGGGTAATAAGGTGCAAACATGAACACAAGTGATGCGGACATCAGTGGTGCACATTTAGAGTGTACCAGAGGAAGAAGCATCGCCGACAGAGTACCAAACGGAAAAGTTGATGTAGATGGATGTTGGGTCCATCGGACTCATTTTCTAACGCGTTACGAGTGCAGAAGCAGCATGACTGTACCCTGACCATAGATCCATGAGTCGGATTTCACACCCTACCACACGGGTATTTTAGTTTTAAGCATTTTTTAAAAAAATTCTTTTCTTTATTTCGGGGGCTTTATTACACTTTCTTTACTTTTCGTCTTTTTTTATTATTTTCTTATTTTTAGGGGCTTTAGTGCACTTTTACTTTTTCCATAGCTTATATATACATTGTGAGAAACCCTATTTTCATTATTATTGAATGAATAGAAATTCGTCTATTTTCTTCCTCTTTATTCAAGAGATTAGGATTTCAGGATTGGCCCTTAGGTGTTGAGGATTCCACCCCGATTTCAGGTTTCCCTCTTTCTAAGATCTTCGAGGTGCAAGAAAAGGTAAGAATCATCCTCCTTTTCTTTTGACTACAAAAGAACCTATACCTTCTTCATCTCGAACCTCTCATCCTTCACCCCTTTTGTTCCTCTCTGAATATCCCCTTTCTAGTTCGAACGGAAAAGAGGGATGGTTAGTCAGTAGAATCAGATCCAAGCTTAATCGTGGACTTATGCTGGATCTGGGATATCCTCATATCCTCAGGTCCTCCCTTTTTACTGTTTACATGATCTTATACTAAGGGGCATGATCCTGATGGAATAATCTCATCTTTGTATTAGGATTTACCTAATCCCTTTGATTGTAAACGGTTGGTTAATTGGTGTATTTATTTGAATATTCTTTAACCTGATTATACATGCATCTAGGGTTAGGTCATCACATGTCCCTACATCAAATTTGGTATCAAACCTCAGTTTTAGCGTAGGTCAGTTTATTGTCAATCCGTCTTTGTAGTAAAAAATTTCTACAGAAACCCTTTTACCCAAATTTTAAAAATCGTTTAGGTTTCGGGCGCCGAGGATGAGGAGATCATTATCCCCTCCCTTGACCCGGCTAGTGATGCCAAGGATGAGGAGATCATTATCCCCTCCCTTGACCCGGCTAGTGATGCCAAGGATGATACTGTGGAGACCCAGATGAAGAAAAGCGAAGATTGGCGCAGAACCACCATTTTCCACACTTACGCCAAGTGCAAAAAAAAGAGCTGCAAAGTGATCATAGACAATGGGAGCTGTGAGAACGTAGTTCCCTAGTTACTTTGAGTCGTCTGGGGTTGAAGCCAGTCCCTCACCCCAACCCATATAGAGTTTCTTGGGTGGATGCAACATCCATTCCTGTGACCCAGCAATGCCTTGTTCCGGTTGAGTTTGGACCATACAAGGACAAGTTGTGGTTTGATGTGGTCACGATGGACGTTGGCCATATCATCTTGGGAAGGTCATGGCTCTATGACAAAGATGTTACAATATTCGGGTGTACGAATAATTGTGTATTTAAACATGAAGGAAAAAAGCTTGTTTTGAGCCCGCTCCCTCTCAAATCGTCAACAGGAGCGAAAGATGTTGCGTCCCCAGGAGATCCTAGGAGTCAAAGGGTGCCTTAGTCGAAGTCTCTCCACATCATAGATGTCAAGGAGTTTGAGAGAGAGACTAAGGCGGAGACTATGGTGTACGGCCTACTAGCTAGGGAGAGTACACCCGAGGTTGCTATGGGGATACCCCAGGAGGCTCGTCCGGTCTTAGAGGAGTTTCGGGATCTCTTCCCTAAGGACCTTCCAGACGAGCTTCCATTGATGCGAGACATTCAGCATGCGATAGATCTCGTCCCAGGGGCGACCCTACCAAATCTCCCTCATTACAGAATGAACCCCACCGAGCATGCCGAGTTAAAGAGGCAGGTGGATGAATTGCTTAAAAGGGATTCACTCGTGAGAGTCTGAGCTCGTGCGCCGTGCCCACGCTTCTTATGCCCAAGAAAGACGGCACGTGGCGCATGTGTGTTGATAGTAGAGCTATAAACAAGAACACTGTTAAGTATCGGTTTCCCATCCCGAGGCTTGATGACATGCTTGACATGATGACCACCTCTAATATCTTTTCGAAAATTGACCTCAAGAGTGGTTATCACCAAATTCGTGTTCGCCCGGGAGATGAATGGAAAACTGCCTTCAAGATGAAGGACGGGCTGTACGAGTGGCTGGTTATGCCCTTCGGGTTAACCAATGCCCCAAGTACGTTTATGAGGGTGATGACCCAAGTGCTGCGACCCTTTATGGGCAAGTTTTTAGTTGTGTACTTTGATGATATCCTCATCTATTGTACGTCCCCTAGCCAGCACATCGAACACTTGAGGCAGGTATGCAATGCCTTGCGCACAGAAAAGCTCTATGCGAACCTCAAGAAGTATTCCTTTTTCACTTCCCGTGTTATCTTCCTGGTGTTCGTTGTATCGTCAGAGGGTATGTCTGCAGACCCTAAGAAAGTCAAGGCCATTGTCAATTGGCCTGAGCCGCGTACCATACACGACGTGCGAAGCTTTCACGGCTTAGCTACGTTCTATTGACAGTTCATCTGTGGATTTAGCTCAATTATGGCTCCCATCACAGATTGCATATGAAAAGGGGAGTTTCAATGGACTAAAGTCGCGACACTGGTTTTCTCGGAAATTAAAAAGAAGATGACAGAAGCGCCAGTCATGCGTCTACCTGACTTTACCAAAGCCTTTGAAGTAGCATGTGACACGTCAGGAATTGCTATAGGCGGAGTGTTAAGCCAAGAGGGACATCTTGTGGCCTTTTTCAGTGAGAAGCTGAATGAGGCTAAACAACGCTACTCCACTTATGACAAGGAGTTCTATGCGGTTGTGCAAACATTGCGCTATTGGCGGCATTAGTTATTACCGCAAGAATTTGTCATTTTCTCTGATCATGAGGCCTTGAAATATTTGAGCTCTCAAAAGAAGTTGGCCCTAGGCATGCCAAGTGGGCACAATTTCTTCAAGAGTATACGTTTGTGCTTAAGCACAAGGCCGGAAAAGAAAATAAGGTTGTTGACGTGCTTAGCCATTGTATCATGAAGTTGCGGTCCATGAGTATCGAAATTATAGGCTTTGAGCAACTCAAGGGTGAGTATTCAAACTGTCCTGATTTTAGGATCATTTATGTGTCATTGTCTAGTGACCCGGCCTCGAGGAGTGCGGAGTTCGTCCTTACAGATGGATATATTTTTAGAGGGGACAACCTCTGTATCCCACGAACATCACTCCGCGATTTTCTAGTTTGGGAGCTGCATATTGGAGGGATGGCAGGTCACTTTGTCGAGATAAAACAATTGCCCTTGTGTTTGATCGTTTCTATTGGCCTAATCTCCGGTGAGATGTGGCTAAGATTGTAGGGCAGTGTTGGACATGTCAACTGGCGAAGCAGATGAAGCAAAATACAGGTTTATATACTCTTTCGCCAGTTCCACATGCCTTGTGGCAAGATGTCAGTATGGACTTCGTGCTTGGGCTTCCCAAGACTATTCGTAAGCACGACTCTATACTCGTGGTTGTTGATCGATTTTTTAAGATGGCCCATTTCCTACCATGTTATAAGACCTCAGATGCCTCCCATGTTGCTAAGTTATTCTTTCAAGAGGTTGTGCGACTGCATGGAGTACCTAAATCCATCGTGTCTGACAGAGATACTAGGTTCACTAGTTATTTTTGAAAGACTCTCTGGCAATCTTTTGGGTACGAGGCTCCAGTTTTCTTTAGCATATCATCCCCAATCAGATGGTCAAACAGAGGTAGTGAACCGCAGCCTAGGGAATTTGTTAAGATGTCTGGTTGGAGAGCATCATAGGACCTGGGACACTGTTCTTCCCACAGCAGAGTTCGCGTATAATTCTTCAGTGAACGGGTCCACAGGAATGAGCCCGTTTGAAATTGTTTTAGGTCTTAGACCCCGAGCCCCCACAGATTTGATCCCCATGGCTACCCCACAACGTCTTTCAGAGTTAGGAGAGTCCTTCGCCCAGCATATACATGCATTGCATAACGAGATCAGGAGGAAGATTAATTCAAGTAATGAACATTATAAACTTTCCGCTGACACTCACAGGAGATATAGGGAATTTCAACCTGGAGATGACATCATGGTTGGTATTAGGTCTAATCGGTTTCCACCTGGATCCATGAAGAAGCTTCATGCCTGTAGCATAGGCCCACATAAAATTGTGAAAAGGTTGGGGTCTAATGCTTATGTTGTTGATATCCCTGCTACCATGGGCATCAGTTCCACATTTAATGTGGAAGATCTAGTTCCTTTTCAAGAGCCATTACCTCTATCCACTGGTTCCCCTGTTTCTTCCCATACCCTCCCTATATATGGACCTTGGCCACAGCCTGATCTTCCTACACCCATCTTACCTTCTCTTCCACCTGCACCGAGATGAGACGAGATAGAGGAAATTTTGGACTCCGAGGTGGTTTCCAAAAATTCCTAGTCAAATGGAGGAACAGGCCCATTACAGATAACTCTTGGATCACAGAGGCAAATCTGCAGCGCATCGACCCCGATTTGCTCGAGAGATACAGGAGTTCACTTTCGTCAGTAGCGAATTCTTCCTACTCGGGGAAACTTGATGCGGACATCAGTGGTGCACCATTTAGAGTGTACCAGAGGAGTATGCGTCACCGAAAGATTACCGGAGCGGAGGAGTTGATGTGGATGGACGTTGGGTCCATCAGACCCATTTTCTGAAATGCTACAAGTGCAAGAGCGGCATGACCGCACCCTGACTATAGATCCATGGGTCGGATTTCAGACCCTACCACATAGGTGTTTTAGTTTTAGGCGTTTTTATTGTTCTTTTCCTTATTTCAGGGGCTTTATTGCGCTTTCTTTACTTTTTGTCTTTTATTTTTTATTTTTTTTATTTTCTTGTTTTTAGGGGCTTTAGTGCACTTTTACTTTTTCTATAGCTTATATATACGTTATGAGAAACCCTATTTTCATTATTATTGAATGAATAGAAATTCATCTCTTTTCTTCCTCTTTATTCAAGAGATTAGGGTTTTAGGATTGGCCCTTGGGTGTTGAGGATTTCACCCCGATTTCGGGTTTCCCTCTTTCTTAGATCTTCGAGGTGCAGGAAAAGGTAAGAATCATCCTCCTTTTCTTTTGACAACAAAAGGACCTATACCTTCTTCATCTCGAACCCCTCATCCTTCACCCCTTTTGCTCTTCTCTGGATATCCCCTTTCTAGTTCGAACGAAAAAGAGGGATGGTTAGTCAGTAGAATCAGATCCAAGCTTAATCGTGGACTGACTTATGCTAGATTTGGGATATCCTCATATCCTGAGGTTCTCCCTTTTTACTGTTTACGTGATCTTATGCTAAGGGGCATGATCCTGACGGAATAACCTCATCTTTGTGTTGAGATTTACCTAATCCATTTGATTGGAAAGGTTAGTTAATAGGTGTATTTATTTGAATATTCTTTAACCTGATTATACATGCATTTAGGGTTAGGTCATCACACGTCCCTGCATCAACAAGTCATATTTGAGAATTACCAAACTTGGACATGGACATGAATGCTGATGTCAGAAACGGACATGGGGTCTAGGACATGACAACACAATGACTCTTACAAGTCATATTTGGCAACGCACTATACAAATATGAATATAATGAAGTATTTTATTCTAATAGTGTATTTTAATTACTTATATTTATAGCAAAAACCTGATTTGGCGTCTATGCATGTTAGCAGGGATTTGGGTCTTATGGTTGGAGCGGAACAATCGAAGTTTCAGGAATCGTAAAAGACTGTCAGCGGAGGTGGGCTTAATGGCAAAAGAGTTGGTCAAGGAATGGGCTATTGTAGCTAAGGCGATTGTGGCAGATCAACTTCGTGGGAGCCGGGCAGAGTTGTAGTTTCTTTTCAACTTTTTGTTGGTTTTTTTTGTGTCTTTTCTCTCTTTGTTTTGCAGTATTATTTAGGCCTTTTTGTCTTTTGTAATAAAATTATCATCTTTTCAAAAAAAAAAAAAACTATATAGTGAATTAATAGTGACAATAGAATGAAAATTTGATGAGAAATGCTCCAGTTACTTTCAGAGCACTGTAAGTTATAGTGCTTCTACTAGCATGGTGACGCTCGGACAGTTCATTCCATTGATCTAGACTGCACATTAGGTCTAAATGTCTAATGCACATTTCATGGGCTACAATGAAAAAATTGCACTTATCTGACAAATATTAAGCATTTGATCAATGGCCTTAAAAATGGAAAATTAAGATCATTTACACAAAAATAGGTCCAATCAACAATTTGATCCATCTATTTGTTAGGAACCATCATAGATTGCTTATGATTCTGAAGAATCACTTTTGTTAGGAAATTTTAACCATGCCATCTATGACTTGGAAAAAGGATGGCTATAGAAAATAAGGCCAATTTAAGGATGGATTAGATCATCCATTGAGTGTGCTTTTACATGTTAGCCCAAGAAATTTGTTCTGAACATAATGGACAGTTAAGATCAATCAGTTAGACTGTCCATGTGAACCAATCAACTAGGAGAAATATAACTTATGCTCTGAAAGCACTACGGCGTTTCTCAAATTTGATTATTTATATGTAAAAAGAAGTATCATAAAAACAAAAATAAAAAAATTGAAAAAATATCTACTTTTTTAGACCAACATCAATGTGTCAGATGAAATGTGGACATGATTCAAATCATAATGATGAGGTTGTCAATTCGATTACAAATAATCTAAAGGGATTGTTAATATTCAAATCATGATTATTGTTACTAATAAAAAATAAGTATCTTAAAAATAAAATATAATAATAATTGGAAAAAAAAATGCCTCTTTTAGAACAATGTCAATGTGTCAGATGCTTGTGGACATGATTCGAATGATGATGATGATGACTGCTGATTTAATTATAAATAAATCCAGAGGGATTTGTTCCCTCCCTCTCCTCCCTCTCTGATTAACACATATTTGGGAGTATTATGGTATAATCATAGGGTTTTCATCAGTCACAGAAAACTGTGAGTAATTTATCCTCGGAACTTACTTCTCCCAGTGGGCCATCATGACCATCGCCCACAACTTGTAGAGCTTCCAGCATTGTACCAGTTGACCCTCCAATCAATAAAACCTACATCATGGCCTCCAGAAATCAATGCTGAATCAAATGAATATCAGGACCAACATGATAGCTTTGTCCAGGTATTTGGACAGCCAAATCACACAAGATATACAACATAAATCATAATCCATGGAAGAAGAAAACAAGAAATACATCAAACACTACAAAATTATTTCAAGAAAACATCAATGTCCAAAAAATGCATCCAAAGTTTGATCAAGATTTTCATCACGAGTACATTTCAACTTTGTTACAACCACAAAGACTAATGCATACAATAATATTATATCAAACTGAAAAGCTAAAGGTGCATGCATTATTTTCGTAAAATACACTTACTGTGCTTTCTTATAAATAATTCAAAGTTATTAAAAAGGGGGAAAGAAGTAAACCAAAAAGACTACAAAGGCAGCCTAGATTGTCCAAATCATTAGCCTTCCAAATTGCATACAAAGATGCTCTGCTAAATCTCAAATTCAATTGACCACACCTGCAATAACATTTTCTGAGATCTCCTAACTTTGTCTCTCTAGCTTAGCTAATCATCCCGAGCCGGATTTTCCATCGGCAGCACTTTCGATCCTATCAATGTTTTTTACTCTGTTATTGTTGCCTTCTTCTCTTTTCCTTAAGAGGCTACAATTTTGATCTGTAAAGCATCAACACTGTTGTTGCAACCTCTGTGATAAGGTTTCAGATCCCTGTGAAATTGTATATGGGAGCACAGATTGGGGATTCAGAAACAACCAAGGAGGCCATGCTTTCACCTTTTAACATTGTCATGTACTTTATTCTTGTCTCTGCCAGGTGTTGATGAAGCTTGGCTCAGCAATAGAGCGAAGCCCTCTATACAAACCCTTACATTTCACGTATTCTCTTTCCAAACACGGTTTGTTCCAATAAACAAATGGAAGCCATTGGTTTCTTAACAAAATGCAGTGAACAACTAAGATGGAAACATAATGAAAGCTTGGATCAGCAATTGAGCTAAACATTCTCTACAGACCTCATTTTTCACCCATTTTCTCTGAAAGCTGCTTATGTTCAAAGAAGCACATGGCAGCCATTGGATTCTCCAGTGTTTAGTTCCTATTTCTGGAGTTAAAAATTTTAAGTGTGCCATTCCGAGGCTTATCACAATAATTGTACTTTTGTATAAGCTTTCAAATCCCAAACTTTTTGCAGCTATTTTGGTTTTGAGGCTTTTGGTTCTAGTTGAACAAACTATTCTTTAAGGGGTGAGTGGGTACAAGTTAAAGGCTCTAAAACGGCAAGGGAAGGCTCAAAAGGACATGGATAGAGGTAGTAAGAAAAGACTTGATGACCAATGGTCTAACTAAAGTTATGGCACCTGATGGAGTGGAATAGCAGAACAGGATTCATGTAGCCAACCCCAATTAGTTGGCATTAGGCTTAGATGATGATGATGATTGTGGTGTTGGGGGGTTTTGGCTCTAGTTGAACAAACTTTTCTCTAATTTTCTTCTATGAAGAGCCAACCAAGTATTTATCTCAGACCTAATAAAAAGAAATTTATGTTTTGTATATGCATAGGCCATGCTGTATTGCACGACCTTCTCTACAAACTTATATGTATAAACTGAAATCACAAGTAAAAGGCTACTCCAGCCTTTAATTTGAATGGCAAGAGGGTGCTTTTACAATTATGAGATTCTATATTCAATGTGTACTCCTGAATAATCTTAATTTTCAATTATTCAACAATTCCATATTTACCAAGTTTAACATTAGCCAGATTAGTAATCATTTATGTGTTTCGATGCAACAAGAAAATGTTATTTGCAACAGGTAGTTTGTTGTTTGGTTGGTCATATTTTCTTCATGAAATGGGTTGGAATGGTATTTATTCTGGATATGGCAAAACCATTCTGTTAAATTTAATGCACCATTCGATCTAACAAGTACCTTGTGGATGCTGATTAATTTGTCGTCATAGATCTAGTTTAAATTATGTGTAATAAGGCCTGGACTTGTAATGAAAGCATTTTTTAAGCGATGATAGAGCAATTCAAACAATCTTACATTTCTGTAATAAGTACAAGATCAAATACATATTTTTATATGTAGAATACAACTAGACATATTGTTAGTTTAAGGCCATGTTTGGAAACCATGGATTCCATGCCACATAATGGAAAAGGATAAGGGTTTTCCTTTGATGTGACCATTTATGTTGTTTGGATAGCAAAGAAAAGGGTAGATTCCACCAAACAATCATTACACTTTTCCATATTTTGGATTCTTGGCACAAGAAACTAGGTGAGCATTGTGAGAAGAATATAAGATTTCCACTTTGTATCCAAATAGGACCTTAATAGTTCTCATGGAAATTATCATAGCATGATTATTGTTTTTCCTTTATTTTCCCTTGGATTCCACATATCCAAACATGCCCTAAGTGCATTTCTAAATTCAAATGCATATGATTACCAGATGACTATTTCAGGAAAGTTACGCATGCATGCCCACAGGAGTAGCTGTAAATTAAAGTATTTATTTCACTACATAATTTCAGTAATTGCATTTGGAATATAAATCAATTAAAGCAAATGAGAGTGCCTACCGTCAGAACAACTATAGCAGTAGTAGCTGTGAATATCGTCTGCCCATGTCCTTCTGGAAGATCATGAACAGATTGCAGTGCAAGGGCAAAAGCCATTGCCCCTCTAAGACCTGTTCATGTATGGTTATTTAGTGAAATACATGAAAGAAATAATTACTAGAACATTAGAATAGCTTATCTTCTCACCACTGTACCAAAGTGCTTTCTGATGGTGTAATGGTATTTGTCGATTAGCAGGTCGAACCAAGTTGACCAAGTATGCACAAGAAAAAACATTTGCCACCCTACATATTAATGAGTACCATAATCAGTCTATAAATGTTTTCATGACAAACTACACATCAAATCATAGATTCTTTTATTTTATTTTTTTATTGGTGAATCAAACCACCACCACCACAGCCATCATCATCATCTTAGCTTTTCTCCTAGCATTTTGGGGAATCATGCCATATCATAATGAATAGAGAAGTAACCCTCCCATTGTCATAGTGTGACTGCTCTTATAGTAGATTATAGAAGTCAACCACACATGTAGCTAATTACAATTGAAAGCAATTTTTAAATTTATCGGTAGTTGAAGGCCATGTTAACAATCACAAAATCAACACTAGTCATTTCTTGTCTTAGAGAGGGAAGAAGCAAGTGCTCTGTAGCACTGAGGTCCACAAGAATTTTCTTTCATTAGGTTAAAGAAGGGGGCATGTAGGAGGGGATATAAGAAAAGGAAACATCTCAACCACAAATTTCAATAATTTGTCTTTGCGCCTGGAACGTCACCAGACCAAGAGAATCCCTATTCCATAAGTTGATTAAAGTAAGAAGTGTCACCGACAGTTATAGCCTTTATACATCGAACCAGTGTTCGAAATATCAGTATCGCACCCTTGGGATACGGATACGTATCCCAATATCGCATGGGATATATTAGTTGTATTGCGTAATGTATCGTTGTTGTTGGAAACATTGGGAAACATTGGAAATTGGTTGATTTTTTCAATGAAATTTCAGTGATTGTTAAAAAAGACGTCAATACACACTTACAAATCGAAACAATACCAAAAAAAGTGCACATAATAGGTTTTCATTGTATGGGGTCCTAATTTGTGCGTTGTTTAACTGAATTGATGCAAGTATATTAATATAATTTATAAATGTAAGAAGACGTGTGGAAACACAAGCAATACATTCAAAAGCAAAAGAAGAATCACTAGATTAAGTTACATACATGTTTGATTTTATGCTTGGACATAGATTGCAACCGATTTACGAGAAATTGGGAAAAAAATTATTTTTTTCAATTTTCCGCAACTCGGTCCTTCTCCTCTAAATCTCGAAATCGAAGCTCCTAATCCATGATTTTTCATGTTTTGGATTTGTAACAATATGACATTGATTTAACATGATTTTTTAAAAAAAGGATTGAAAATTTTTTTAAAAAATCAAAAAAAAAAAAAAAAAAAAAAAAAAATTGTTCACCAAATCGAACATGTAGGATATATCTAACTACTTGGTGTGGATACAAGATATATCGCGGGATATATTGGACAATATCGTCGATATTTAAAACACTACATCGAACTATCAGCAATCGTATGAATCACTTTGGTCTGGACGGTGCCTGGGGGGCAAGAACAAGATGAACTGCATCTGGTAATTCACAGGGATAGGGAGAAGCTTGGGTACTTTGAGGATCCACTCTGCCCTCACAGTGTGTAAGACAAAAAGAAAAAGTTCTCTTCCCAGTGAATTTTCAATACAGATAACAACTCATAATCAAATATATATTTTTTGAAGAGTGAAATAATGTTATTTATTAAATAAATGCTGAAAAACAACAAAAATACAACTTTCTTTACAAACGGCCCTAAAGATACTAGAATCACAAAGAGATTGAACCTGCAAGCCCAATAGTCAAAACATAGACACCACAAATTCCACATTTATGTCCTGATTTCCAGCAGCCCATTCTAGAATCTCCCTTTTTTTATTCCTTAACAATTTGATCATGTGGACTTTGTTTGTTGAGGAAGCATCTCCAATTTCATTCCCACCAGGTGTTCCATACTACTGCTAGCAGAACAAGATGTCATGTTGCCTTCTTCTCTTTTGGTAATACACTTCCATGCCACACCTAGAGTAGATCAACCACCGACTATGGCACAAGCCATGAAAGCATGAAACATGATCAAAAGGAGGCCCAAATTTGTCATACGAATGGGCAATGGATGAATAGATAATCAACTGATTCGGCATCTTCCATGCATAAGAGATACATTTGGGAGTATCATAGATCGTTTTTGGAGATTATCTACAGTTAAGATACAATTGCGAGCAACTAGCCAAAGAAAGGAGGCCACCTTAGGAGGCACCCCAAAGTACCAGAATGCATGGAAGAATTCTTTCATTCTTATAAAACGATTTAACTGAGAATAAGCCTGAAGGTGAAACCTTCCACACCATAGAATCCTCCAGTGCTAGCATCAGGTGAAAGCTACGAAGCCGATTTAATAATAGTGTAATATGCCGCTTCCTCATCTATTAGAGTTCTTCTACAAGGGGAACACCACACTCTACATCCACCTACTAGTGAATAACATGTAAAGACTAAGATATTCTTTGACGGTGACAAAGATGTCAAGGAAGGGAAATCGTGCTCCAGAGATCTGTCTCCGCCCCATGCATACTCCCAAAAACATAGGCAATTCCCCCTTCCAAGGGAAAAAGCAGGTCCTTGCTTGAATAGCAGGCTAACCGAAAGTGTCAAGCTCCAAAATTTGGATACAGAATGTGCACCCTCAGATCCAAGTTACGGCACATGACTCGTACACCAAGTGTACTAAAACCATTTCTTCATACCGTTTTCCAGAGGTTTAGTTTACATTAACTCATAAGTCCACAATCTCAAACATTCAGCAAGACATCTTCCATTCAATCATTCCAATCATACATCTATATCAATCTCCAAAAATTTATAAACATTCAGTCCACGTATCTATGTTACATTGTACTACACCCCACCCATTTAAGGCTTTATTAAACCATTGACTAACAATACTATAAATTATTCAAGATTTCCCAACTCTTCAACTAAAATCGGCTCAAAAACATAACTAATCATAGTTCAACTAGATATGCTACTGATTAAACACATTCAGCTTGTCTTCATCAAGATAGGGCCATTGCCCTTGTGGATCGTCCACTGGTTCACCTTCTTGCCCTGAAACTTGAGCAACTGTTTCATCATCCACTAAATCTGTCCGGTTTTTCTATCAATATAATATCAACTTGCCAGGCCCAGTAAATAAACCCATCATGGTTCATGCACATCATAATTAAAATAGGAATGCATGAATGTCATGGGATGCATGGATGCGTGAATGCATCAAGTGAGTTGATTAGTCCACTTGCTTGAGTTGGATTCCATCAACTCGCATCTCCCCTTCTGGGGTAGGCTTCCACCATCTTGGTAGGCTTCCATATATTGTGGGCATCTAGGGATGGTCCCCGAAGTCACTCGGTACTATAAATACCTATAGGTCATCCAGGGAGTGCCCTAGGTATTTAGCACAGTAATGCGATGCATGACATAGATGCATGAGTATGATTGATACATCATATTAACAATTGTCACATATATAATAGTATATGTCATTTCGATTTTAAGCAGATTCAACAAAACACTCAATTTAAAGAATCACAATCAACAAAACAACCAATCGATCAACTGTTTTAATCACAACAGAGAGGAAACATGTTGGGATCACTCACTTGAAATCTGGTGATGTGGATTTCCATGTGTTACCTCGAGATCAATCTATTGGCAATTACAGAATTACATAGCTCAATTAACTCACTAATTGCATCTACCTAAACCTATTTGATCGGTTCAACTTTAGTTAATAATTTCCTTAACTCAGGACAACCCACACGGAGAATTCAACTGTCAGATTTTGAATTCTCTTAGATCTCACCCACAATACTTATAGTTAGTCATCTTTCCATGTAGGGTCTACTTGACCAACCAAAGCGCTCTGATCATCCCGTTATCTTTAGATGATCAAGGGTTATCACTAATTTACATCGTATAATAAAGTATCGAAGTTCTAAACATACATAAGATTCTAGCGCATTCTCGACTAGTCGAACTGATCGGTCGACAATACCTTTGACTGGAGGTGGGAATCAAGTCGAGTCGGACCGGATTGGGTCCAACTCGACTTGATCCGAAATTTTAAGTGGCCAATCCGAACTCGATCCGATCCG
This sequence comes from Magnolia officinalis, assembly GCA_021015155.1. Taxonomy (NCBI): domain Eukaryota; kingdom Viridiplantae; phylum Streptophyta; class Magnoliopsida; order Magnoliales; family Magnoliaceae; genus Magnolia; species Magnolia officinalis. Next base: position 63,521,417 of record JAJHSJ010000015.1, on the reverse strand, counting down.
GGACCGAGTCCGGGTCCTCTGACTTGATCTGATCCATTGCACTGCTGGCCTGACTCGAATCGAGTCAGACTCGGTCAGGGAAACCGAGTCGGATCAGGTTGGGTATGGTTCGGATCGAATTTTATATTTTAATTTTTTTAAAAAAATGATTTTCAATTTTAAAAAATTCGTAGGGCGCACCATATCGTTTATTTTCCATCCAATCTGTTAATAAGGTCACAACTACATGGATGAAGAGGAAAAACAAATTTCATATTGATTCGAAACTTTCGTGACCCCTAAAAGAGTTTCAATAGTAGACGTTCAACCCCCACTACTTTTTGCAATGTGGTCCACTTGATATTTAGATCTGTTTTATTTTTCAGCTCAAGCCTTAAGAAGAGCTCGCCAAATGAATGGACGGTTTGGATATAATACATACCTCATGATGGGACCCACAGAACTTGCTGACTTCACCAGCGCCTGTGCGTGGTACACCTGCCACTCCGCTTCCTTTCTTCATCAAAGGCGCCTCTCCTGCAAAAGTCTTTGGGAGGAAGTTCCTGCGCAAGTATGCTATGTGGGCCCAATTCAATGTATATGAGAAATCTATTCCGTCCATCTGTTTTGCGAGTTCATTTTATGACATGTCGCCAAAAATGAGATGGATACAAAACTCAACCGGGCCACACAAGAATAAATAGTGGGAATTCAGCTAGCACCGTTGAAGCATTCCTATGGCCATAAAAGTTTTGTATCAGGCTATATTTCTGGCTTTTTCACTTCATCCCATTGGGAATGACCCTATAAACGGATTGGATAGCATATAAACATTAAGGTGGAGCCCAAGAGTTTCAACGGTAGGAATTTCTTTCCCCAATTTTCCCTCTCGTGTGACCTAGTTTAGTTTTGTATCCTTTTCATTTTTGGTGGCATGTCCTTAAATGAGCTCGCAAAACAGATGGACGGAATGGATTTCTCATATACATTGAAGTAGGCCCCACGTAAAATTATTGCACAAGAACTTCATTCGAAAGGCTTTCGCATGGAATCCACGTCCCCTCGGAGCTCGGTGCTCTATGCACGTTGAGCCGTGTGCGGAGAGGACGGATGAGCTACTCCCCTGCCACTGCCAATGGCCGGTGTCGGTGCTCTATGGACCCCACCATGATGAATTTATTTCATCCATGCCGTCCATCTATTTTTTTAGATCATTTTATGGTATTAAAACAAAAAATGAGATATATCCGGCCCGATCTAAAGTGGACAACATTACAGGAAACAATGTTGAATGAATATTGCGCGGATCGAATCGGATCGGATCGGTCCGGATTGACCACGATCTGAACTCGATCCAATGAACGATCGGATCTGATTGGCCCTACTCGAACCGCACTGATCCAGGCCTTCGGTTTGGTTCGGATCGGGTCGGATCCACCGGATTGGGTCAGAAATGCCCAGCTCTACCTTTAACCAGTCGAGGTTAGATTGAAACCTACTTCGATCAGTTGAATTAAATCCGAATTTTAACAAAATTCATTGGACACTTTTTGTCCCTTTCAATCGGTCAAAATTGCTTCTTCGATCAATCAAAATACCCTTTGATCAGTCGAATTGCCCTATCGACTGGTCGAACACATTCTAATTTTTGGAATTTAGTTGTTGGACTAACTTGGCTGTTTTCGACTGCTCGAAACGATCGCTCGACCAATTGAACCGACCCTGTTGGAATTTTCTAGATGATTCAAAATTTATAACTTTTTAAATTTCCTTGTTTTTCTTAATTCTTCTTGTTTTAAATGATCCATTGATCATATGGGACAGATCTGAGCCATCCATTAACATCACAAAGTGTCCAATTTGGGAATGGGTTAATAGATCGCTTAGACACAGACACAGTCCATCCATACTTCAAACTCTAATTCAAGTATGATATGTATGATTCCTACGGCTAGATCCGATTGACGTGGGCCACCATATGATCTAATCAATTTTTTTAATAAATGGTTCAGATTAGATCTAACACCATTGTGGTCCACACACAACTTATTATATAATTTCATGTCTATGATTAGATTGGATTAATACGGCCCATCCACTAATCAGATGGATCTGAAAATTACGACTCTGATATCATTCGGCCCTTAGGATTGAATAATCTGTTCAGATTCATCCAAATGCAACTAGATGCAAGCAATTTTAATCCATTCATCAAAATACTATTGCCCATATGTGGATTTCCAAATCATCTCTTCCTAGGATATCTCTACGCACCTATGTAATGATCGTGTCGCCGATCCACACCATCTATTGCATAGATTGAACAAAAATAAGTACAATAACATAAAAATAAAAAGATCCAAGGGTCGGGACTTACCTGAACAAGCCCTCCTATAATTCCCTCCCTCTCACTCAAGGGTTTTCTTCATTTCCTTTTATTTTTCTGCAGTAAAACCCTCACCAGTATCCCTTTTAAGGAGAGAGTTTTAAAGATAAAATAGGAAGAGCACATCCTCCCTTATCCAAAATTTGAAATCTTTGTGGCATTTGGTAAAAAGTTATTATTACTATCATAAGAATCGATCCTCTAACCTCACCTGCAACCAAGAGTCACAGCGACAAGAGTCGATCCCTCGACCTCTCTCAACCAAGAGTGTCTTTACCAACTCAGTTATTGACTTGTTTTTGTTCTTAATTTAAAAATAAAATTTTAACTATTAATTGTAATTTTAAGTGCATGAAAATTTAGGGTCATTACAAAAAGTATACCTCTCCATAATCCTAAAGCACATTAATGTGAAGATCCCACCCAAATGTCGTACTTGAATGCTGCAACTTCCCTCCAAACTTTCCCCTCTTGTATACCGAACCTCTATTGCCATTTACCAAGAAGTACTAAGTTTATAGACTCCAACACTTTAATTCACGCTCCCCCTTCCGCTATTGGCTTACCTACCTCTTCCCATTTAAGAAAATGAAATTTCTTTTTATCTTCCACCCCTTTCCATAAGTCACGAACTTTTCCAAATTGTTCAACACTGATTTTGGTTATATAAACACATAAAATAGACAGGAAGGTTCAAAAGGGCCGCTTTAATCGTCATAATTCTTCTAGATAATGAGAGGTTACGAGTTTTCCATCTAGATAGCTTCCTTTCAAATTATTTGATTACCTTGTTAATGCAGGACACATGATTTAATGCTAGAATGTAACGTGGAGATTATGAAAGAGTCCATAAAGTAGTTCAATTAACAAAAGATGTTAATCTTCCAAGTAATTAGGAGTAAACAATAGGAAATAAAATCTGATTTAATTTAAATCACATGGCCGCATGCTAAGAAATTACATAAATCAATTAAAACTAGGGTCGATGGAAGGATAGAAGTTCCAATTTAGCATAGGCACGTTCCACACTCAAGGGAATGACTAGTGGGTTTTATTATTAGGGTTAGGAAGGGAAAAAGCTGAAATTTGGAAAATTAGGGTTCATGGGAATTGAGGATTTTGGAATTAGGGTTTTTAGAAATTGGAAAAAATGGAAAATTGTAGATCTAGGGTTTAGAAGGTTGTAATGGAAGGGAATAGATGAAGACAAGATAAGAAGAAAAATACCTTTCGAAGAAGAGAGAAATGATGTAAGACAAAGAATACCTTTCGAAGAAGAGGAAGAGGAAGGATGTACCTTGTAATCCATCACCAACCAAGCTTCTACCCTTCCACAATTTAATTAGACGGGAGTGTTTTTTCTATAATAAATAAAAAAAATTAAAAAAAAAAATCCTAGAAAATAAGGAGGAAAATTCCTTCACACAAGATAGCTTCTTTCTTCTTTTTTTCTTCTCAATAACACCACTAGCGTTAGAACTCCACCCCCCATGTGCGTTTATAATTAAAAATTCGGAATTAAAATCCAGCATAATTACAACTATGCCACTCAAGTGAAGTGACCTATCATCCAAAATAAGAAAACTAAAACATTTATTATCAATCTGAACCATCAAATAACTCCTAAAAATAACAAAAAACATAAAGAAAGCAATATCATAGTCTGACGAGCCCAAATCTAAAAGATATGGTGGCCCAATAGCTTGATCAACAAGATCTAACGGTTGGATCGACACGAAATATAAATCGTATGACTAAAATGATCTCCTAAGTAGCCCACATGCATCATCCCAAAGTGGGGTCTTCCTGATGCACGTCCAATGCATATGGGGTCTTCAAAATGGCCTGACGGGCCCTATCTAGAACTCGTCTCCATTCACAAAGAAAGTTGTGTTGATGTGGGTGGTTGTCTCCGTCTCTGGTACACCTAAGTAGGTCCTCTGATGTCCCCATCAATTCCCCTCGGCTGAGGAAATAAAGTTGCGGTGATGCTCGAGGAGATCCGGATCTCGTCACTGAAGCTCTGACCCTATGATCCATGTACTGTTTGATTTTGGTTTGCCCTTCCACTTGATAAGGTACTCCTGGTAACCGCCATGTCGTGTGGAAGCCGCTACTTCATTTAAGATATCCTCCATCTCCTCTCTTCTCATAGGTATGGATGGTACAGATGGTAAAGGTTGAGAAGAGGGGTCAGGTAATGGCCATGGGTTTTGGGACAAGTCATGGGTATCATCATCAAAGTTCAGGTGAGGGTTAGGGGAATGTCCATGAAACGGTACAAGATCTTCCACATTAAATGTGGAATTGATACCCATGTTAGGTGGAAGATCTATCAAGTAAGCATTCGAACCCAATCTTTTCAAGATTTTATATGGTCCAGCGATACGGTCTTGTAATTTTTTTATGGTTCTCTGTGGAAACCTTTTTGGACATTTTAATCATGACTTCATCACCCATAACAAACTCTTTAAACCTATGGTGTGAGTCAACAATCATTTTGTATGTTTCATTACTTATATTGATTCCTTTTCTCATCTCCACATGCAAGTCATGCATATGTTGTGTAGATGCATATACAAACTCTGAAGGCCTATGGAACATAGACATGGGTATGCAATCTATAGGGGCCCTAGGCTCATCTACTTGTCTTTCCAAATCCGCGTCCTCCCCTGGACTCATTTGATCATGATGAAGGTTCGGTAAAGTCAATGTGTGAATGTCTTACACGGGTATAAGCTCATCCGGTATGTCCTCTAAAATAACAACACTGGACTCCTCCAATATTGGACTCACCTCAGATGGTAACTCTACACTAACCTCGGGTGTAACCTCAGGCGACATCTCTATAATAACCTTAGGTGTGACCTCACTTGCCACATGAGCTTACAACATCAAATAAGTTTTAGTCTCTCTTTCAGACTTTGGCATTAACTATAGGAAGAGACTCAAGCTGGAGTTTTGTCACACCTTTAGGACCACGTTTTTTGACGTCCTACTTTTCTGAGGTGCTTTTAGGCAGGAGAGGCTTCAAGACAATCCTTTTACCTTCATATAGAAACGAACACGTATTCGAGCGACTGAACAGTGTTGCGTCCCTATCATACAACCAAGGCCTACCCAAAATGATGTGGCCTATATCCATAGGCAAAACATCACACCACGTGTCCGCATAGGAACAAAACTGGATGGGAATGAGACCACTGAAAAACCAGAATTGAAGATGCGTCAACCCATGAGACTCAATAGGGCTGAGGGTGAGGAACGGCTAGCATACATAAGCGGCCCAAGGTGCTAGCAGAGACCACATTGATGCAACTGCCACTATCAATGATCACCTTGCAGTTTTTGCCACCACACTTGGCATAAGTGTGGAAAATTGAATTTCTGCGCCAATCATCACTTTCTACAATTTGGCTTAAGGCGCAACTAATAATTGCAAGTGGCACAATCTCAATTTGATCCCTGACTTGTGATTGGACATCTTCCCCAGTGTCAGGGTTCGCCTGAAGGGAGGCTTCAAGCCGATTGATACGCGCATTGGTCACGTTCAATTGAGTCGTGGTTGTTTTATTGTGCGCTTCAATAACTGTCAGACGATTGCTGATAGAGTTAAGGGCATCGACAATCTGTTCTAGATTAATAGTGGAATGTAGACGAAAGCCACGTCCAGAACGAGTGGGCATACACAAGGTAACTCTTAAGGGAAAAACTAGATCTTAGGGTAATGTTATGACAAACACAAAACGAACTTAGAGATCAAATTAGACAGACTAACCAAAAAATTCAGCAAGCCACTATCCTCAAATATTATGTTGAAATTTTAGCAGGATGATTCCGAGGGTGCCAAACTTAAAATTCAGTAAAGTGACAACCTGAGATTACTATGCTGAAATTTCAGCAATGGTATAAGGGGAAACGCTAGCTGAAAATTCAGCAATATGATCCTATATGCAATGAATGCTCGACTAACCGTAGATGCAACACAAAAATCTTATGCCAAACCTATAGTCTCTGATACCAAATTTGATGCAGGACACATGATTTAATGCTAGCATGTAATGTGGAGTTTGTGAAAGAGTCCATAAAGTAATTCAATTAACAAAAGATGCTAATCCACCAAGTAATTAAGAGTAAACAATAGGAAATAAAATCTGATTTAATCTAAATCACATGCCCGCATGCTAAGAAATCACATAAATCAATTAAAACTAGGGTCGATAGAAGGATAAAACTTCTAATTTAGCATTGACACATTCCACACTCAAGGGAATGACTAGTAGGTTTTATGATTAAGGTTAGGAAGGAGAAAATCTGAAATTTGGAAAATTATGATTCATGGGAATTGGGGATTTTGGAATTAAGGTTTTTAGAAATTGGGAATAATAGGAAATTGTAGATCTAGGGTTTAGAAGGTTGTAATGGAAGGGAAAAGACGTAGACAAGAGAAGAAGAAGAATACCTTTCGAAGAAGAGAGATGATGTAAAACGAAGAATACCTTTCGAAGAAGAGGAAGAGGAATGATGTACCTTGGAATCCACAATCAAACAAGCTTCTACCATTCCACAATTTAATTGGAAGGGTTTTTTTTTTTTTTTTTTTTTTTTCTAAAAATAACCCTAGAAAATAAGGAGGAAAATTCCTTCACACAAGAGAACTTTTTTTTTTTCCCTTCTCAATAACACCAGTAGCATTGGAACTCCACCCCCCATGTGCTTGTATAATTAAAAATTCGAAATTAAAATCCAACATAATTACAACTATGCCACGCACTTAAGTGAAGTGGCCATCATCCAAAATAAGAAAACTAAAACATTTATTATCAATCTAAACCAACAAATAACTCCTAAAAATAACAAAAAACATAAAGAAAGCAATATCAAAGCCCAAGGGGCCCATGTCTAAAAGATCTAGTGGCCCAATGGCCTGATCGACAAGATCCAATGGTCGGATCGACACGAAATATAAATCGTATGACTAAAATGATTTCCTGAGTAGCCCACATGCATCATCCCAAAGTGGAGGTCTTCCTGAAGCACGTCCAATGCATGTGGGGTCTTCAAAATGGCCCGGCGGGCCCCATCTGGAACTCGTCTCCCATCCACAAAGAAAGTTGCGCTAATGTGGGTGGTCGTCTCTGTCTCTGGTACACTCGAGTAGGTCCTTTGATATCCCCATAACTTGTTCCGGAGGTGTTTATCCAGTTTGCCTATACACAATGGAAGACCCAAATATGTAGAGGGGAACGATCTAACTACACAACCAAACGTAGTTGCATACAATAAAAGCTCTTCTTTAGAAATCATGATTCCAAGCATCTCACGTTTCCTTACATTTATCTTCAATCCTGAAACTACCTGAAAGCAACCTAAATTTTCCTTGGTTATCCACCTTTGATATTTCCGCTTCACAAAATAGGATTGTGTCATCCACAAATTGCAAGTGTGATACTTGGCTTCCTTCATGCACTCCTTTAAAACCATGGATGAGTCCCGCTTCCTGTCCTTTTGCCAACATTCTGCTTAGAACCTTCACAACTACCACAAATAAAAATGGGGAGAGAGGATCCCCTTGCCTTATCCCTTTAGATGCTTTAAAGAAACCTTTTGGGGAGTCATTCACCAAAACCAATGAAGATGCGGAAGAGTAACATTCTCACAACCAAGTAATCCATTAGTTTCCACACCCTATTCTTCTCAACGTGTATTGAAAATCCCCCAGTCAACATGGTCATAGGCCTTCTCAATATCTAGTTTACACCCCACGGCTTTTTCCCTACTTTGTGTCTTGAATCCATGCATTCGTGGGCTGGAAGAGCACTATCTAGAATCTGTCTATTTGCAACAAAGGCTCCTTGTTACTTTGAAATAACTGAAAATAACACCACCTTGAACCTAGATGCTAGAAACTTCACCAAGATTTTGTATGGGCTACCAATAAGACTAATCGGTCTAAAGTCTTTTAGTGATTTGGCTCCATCCTTTTTCGATATCAAGGCTATGAAAGTAGCCCCCATCCCTTTTGATAATTGCCCTGACGTCCAAAATTCCTCCACAAACTCCACCATGTCTTTATTTACCACATTCCAAGAAGTTTGATAGAAAGCTAAAGGAAATCCATCAGGCCCCGGGGCCTTGTCTTTGCCCAAGGAGTCAACAACCCTTTTGATTTCCTATTCCGTTACCGGCATTTCAAGAGACTCCCTTTCCAAAATCAACAAACTATCGAATGAGAGATGATATAACATAGGTCTTCGCCCCTCTTCTTTTGATAGTAGGCTTGAATAAAATTGCACAATGGCTGAATATACTTGGTTCTTCTCTTCCACCCTATGTCCTTCAACCAATAAACTGCTTATCTGATTGTTTCGCACTCTTGCGGTAGCTATGCTATGAAAAAAGCATGTATTCTTGTCGCCTTCCTTTAACCACAATGCCCTCGATCTCGACACCATTTGATTTCTTCTTCTTTCAAGTGCTTTGAGTAACGTCTCTATTTCTCTTCCTCGGTTAAGTCTCCCCCTTCTTCCTTAATGTCTAGTTCATGAATTTCAATAAGTAGTCCTTCCACAACCTTATTCCTATTGTTTAGGAATTCCTTATTCCACTGATTTAGTTTGGCTTTCAGTAACTTGAGTTTTTGCAATAACCGGTACCCAGTCGGACCTTCTATTTCAAAGTTCTGCCACCAGTTTTAAACCAGATCAAAGAACCCATCTATTTCCAACCACATGAGTTTGAATTGGAATGATTTTGGACCCCAACTCTCCTCTTGTACCTCCAGCAATATTGGACGATGGCCAGAAATTGTTCTAGGTAGGATGCGTGATGAAACCAAAGGGTACGTATCAACCCATTCAGTGGACAAGAGGAATCTATCCAATCTGGACAAAACTGCTTGATCTCTGCCATTAGTCCAAGTATATTTAGCCACACTCATTTGAACATATATCATTTCATTAGCTGAAACCCAATCTTGAAATCCCTACATGCTTTAAGTGATCCTCTGGCCATTCGACTTCTCTTGTGCAAATCTAATAACATCAAAGTCTCCCCCAGCACACCATAGTATTGTGAATTTTGATACGACTTTCTTCAACTCTTTTGCACAGCAATTCCCTTCAGTCTGGAACACACGGCCCATAGACAGAAAGGTATAACCACTTGAATCTTGAAGCCCGCTCTAAGAGCACCACTGAAACTGAAAAAGAGCCCACTAAACTGTCCACAAGAGAGATTTGTGCAATTCTTTTGTGTGAATGTATATTCTGTTTTGTGATCATCTTTTCAATCAATAATGTTTTCTTTTAGTTACTCAATTCCACAGAATTTCCATTTACCCAGAGGAATTATATGGCACTCGAGGTGGGATGTGCATAGTGAGGAATTATAGAATGTGGCCTACATCTTTCCACAGTGTAGATGAGCTTTCAGTAGACAAGTGGAGCCTGCAGTTCAGGAATCTAGACCATTGGTTTGTTGTGTAATGCTGTGTAATGCCATGAGTCCATGCCTCGAGAATATCGTTGCTAGGACAACATGGTCCACATTCAAATGAAAGGGTCCTAATATTGGTAGCTGGATCTCCCAAGTCATGATTTTTTTTAAATGTTTTTTTCTTTATTTTTTTGCAGATTGCTCCCTCCTTTTCTTGTTATAGTGCGAACAAGCAAACAACACTCTCACCAGCACGTAATTGTAAAAAGCCCTATTCCTCTTACATCATTAGATGAAAACACAAATTCCATAACTTTTTGCTAATTGTGGTTATTTAGCAATGTGAAATGACAGTTTTGCGCTAAATAAAAGAAATCCTAGCTACATGTCCCGAATCAACCCCCATATAACTATCATCTAGCCAAGATCCACCAACAATTCATCACCATCATCATCAGAGATCGTCAACATTGAGCTGCCCCAATCCGCATCTCCCTCAAAGTAACTCAACCAAGAATTTTTGGAAGTTGAAAAAGAGTGTGGCAAGGCAGTAGAAAATGAAACCTATCGTTTCCTTTCCTTTTCATTTCATTTCATTTCATCTTTCTAGCTTTCTAGACCAAGCCGACGTGCAGAGGGCATTTTTATTTTCTCACTTCGAAGGAGATGTGTCATCTAAGACACGTCCTCACTTCATGACCCACACCATCTCTATGTTGTTGAAACCTGCCGCCTTCCAGACCCTCGACCCCTGCCCCAATCATGAGTCTGTCAACAACGCCTACGCTAAGTTCGCCGACATTAAGGCCTGACCCAAAGAAGCTAGAGGAGATCGTGCTGGCCCTACAGACCGACCACGTCTGTTGGTTCAAGTGGCGGGCCTGGCAGGCAGAGGAGTGCCATAAGAGGCAGAGGAGGAGAAGTGCCTGTACAAGGCGATGGTGTAGTTGGACAAAAAATGCACCAGATGTGCCTCTCCGCAGCAACCCTCTCTGTTGAAAACAGAAGGTTTTTCAATGGCTATGTTTTCTCTTTTTTAGGGGGTGTTTTGGATAAAATTGGGGTTTAGAAAATCCATTATAATGTGCAAGGAGAATCAACACAAGAAATGGAGAAAACAAAGATCCTTTGGATGAAGTAGAGATGGGGTTTTTGTTTTGAAAAGGGCAATATCGTCTTTATTGGAAAAATACTTAATGGCATTGCTTTCTTTGCCAGAAAAAGTAACTTAAGGGTCAGTTTGCTTTGCACATATATGGGAAAAGGGATGGGGGCTTTTACAAATATGCATAGGTAGGGGTTATCTACAGTATTACAAAAGGGGGGCTACATGCAAAAATGCTCCATCCTGGTGGGATTCAACAGACCAATGGTTTGGATTAGTGAACCATGGGCACCACCTGTTAGAACTGGCAACCACTGTACGATGTGCAAAGATGCTTTCCATATCAAACATTTTTTTTTTTTCGGAAACAATAACGAATTTTGTTAATATGAGAAATATCACAGCATACGATGTCTTCAATGCTCATGCAGAGCACAATATGCTTGTACTTATTTTTTGTAACTATCGTTATCTCCATGCATCTGTTCTTATCTCCCAAATCTAATAAATAAGAGACTAAGTGTGGGAGGATCTTAAGTTCTCTCAATGTTTCTTTCCAAATTTAACATGTTATTGGAGGAGCAAGGAACGTAATAAAAATATTCTCACCTCTTATGAAGAAATAAAGGACCAAACATAAGAAAAGTCTACATCCACAGGTCTTCACATTGTTGTTGTTGAGGGGTGATGTAATAACCCAGATTTCCCATACTTGGGTCTAGAAAAGTCTGGATTATTATGTAGAACATTTTTTTTTCTTTTCTTGTTTAAACACACTACGAGATGTTTTCATGATAAAAAGAACCATTTTTGTTGATCCATTTATGAAACTGGCTATACATTCACCCACATACATGGTTAGAGTACTAATCATCAAGTTTTCTTATTTCTAGCATGTTATATGACCATCCGCCAAACAGGCCATCCAAATGTCAGAAAAAACTGCTCGGTTGGAAGAACGTAGGTTACATGTCAAGACTGTCGGCTAACTTTTCTATTAGATTTGTATAAATGTTGTATTAAACCTCAAAGTGCTATAGTCCATTAAAAAGGTATCTTGGTCATCTGTAACTAATCAAGGCCCAAACTTGGGCGTTAGGAAGAGCGTAAAAAAAATTTAATGATGAGTGGTGAAGTTTCATCTCATTTGGACGGTACAATTAAGAGCTACAGAGGACAAAAGTCCCTACAATAGAAAAGGGTAGAATTGTAAATAGACGATGCCATATACATAGCATCTGCATCTGTTGACGGTTGAGTGTGTGTTATAGGGAGGTTTTAACAATGAGTATCATTCATACACTTTTTGCGCATGTGGCCTACCCAAGACTCGGATTTGCTCCATATTTCAGCCCATGGCCCAACATGACCTTACAAAACTAATGAATTGAGTGGCTTTCTCAACAACTCATCACATTGGACCCCACATGATCCCTAGAAATAAACGAGGTGTGAACAATGTTAAAGACCACACGAAGGTGTTTCAAAAACAACAACTTTTGTTTCCATTTCTCTTTTGGGTTGCTATTTGAATTGGGATCTTCCTATTCGATCCAAGAGAGGATTCTTCCTCTATCTTAGCCGTCCAAACCATTCGTGATCCACATGTGCAAGGGGAAGCACATGTTGCAAGCAAAACCGAAACTGGAAACCATTAGTTTCCTTCCCTCTCCAAAATTCTTCCTTTCTTTTTCCGAAAACCCCAATCTAGTTACATTTCTAGAGAGGATTTCTCCATGTGATCTACATAATTGATACGAGCAAAATTATGGCCATCTAAAATTGTTCGTGCAAGAATATGCAAAAGGCAGCGGTTTGCAAAAACACAACACAACGAGAAAACGCATGCACTCTGCAAGTTACTACCAGTGTTCGAAATATCGGTATCGCGTTACGTATCGCACCCTTGGGATACGGATATGTATCGGTTATCGCATGGGATATATCGGTTATATCGCGTAATGTATTGCTTTTGTTAGAAACATGGGGAAACATTGGAAATTGGTCGATTTTTTCAATGAAATTTTAGTGGTTGTTAAAAAAGATATCAATACACATTTACAAATCAAAACACTACAAAAAACAAGTGCACATGATAGGTTTTCTTTGTATGGGGTTCTAATCTATGCGTTGTCTAACTGAATTGATGCAAGTATATTCAAAGTCTATTAATGTAATTTATAATTGTAAGAAGCCGTGTGGAAACACAAGCAATACATTCAAAAGCAAAAGAAGAATCACTAAATTAGGTTACATGTTCGGTTTTGATTATTATTATTATTATTATTTTTCAATTTTTTGCAACTCGGTCCTTCTCCTCCAAATCTCAAAATCGAAGCTCACAATCCATGATTTTTCATGCAAAATATGAGAAATCATGGATTTGTAACAAATTGAAACTGATTTAACATGATTTACAAAAAAAAAAAAAAAAAAAAAAAAACGATTGAAAATAAAAAAATGCTCACCGGATCGAACATGTGGGATATATCCCACTACTTGTGCGTTTCGTATCGCACAGGTGGGATACAAGATATATCGTGGGATATATCGGCCAATATCGTCGATATTTAAAACATTGGTTCCTACCATGATTGTTTATAAACAGATTTTAGAAACTTAAAGGTCAAATCTAATCCAGACCATCCAAATCAATCCCAGCCATCAATTTACAATCCTTCGTGCATAAGAAATCAAAAGAAACAGAAACAAACATGTTTCACGGCAAGATAATCAGTGCACGCAACAACAGAAACCGCAAGCATTGCGGCAGTCACGACTTTGCAAACAAAAACCCACCACCCAAACGGCTTCATATCTTCGATTTCTAGGGCCCACAAGCACCCATGGATCAATCCACACCATCTAAGAGAAGCCTCATGAAGAGATAACCCTAAGGGTGAATCCCACCATTATCGACCACCTTTCCTCATATAGAAAACCCGCCTACAAATTGACGTTAGAGCTTTAATACACCACGTCCGAAAACTTTCCAAGGCCCATCTAAAGCATCTAAAATTGTTAGATTAAAGAAAGAAGCAACAAATTCAAAACCACCATTGGGAGCCACCGTCTTCCCCACCAAGAAACGTTGGCCATCACTTCTTTTTCTGTCACCGATTCAAGATCGAAACCAGCCAGTAGGTGGGCCACTCAAGCATTAACAAACCCCTAAAACCAAGGCAAGATTAGTCATGGGAGAACTCACTAAATCAGATCCAAAGGTTCCCATGCGCAACTTTGTCTTCACGCATTGTATAACACAGCTTCCACTCAACACGGCCCTCACGCACAAACCTTATGGGATTTGAGAAACCCTATAAAATCCCTATTTGGGAGAACCGGATGAATGCGAACACTTGAAAGAATAATCAAGAGCGGGAAAAGAGAGATAGAAGAAAGAGAGAGAGTTTTGCTAGTCGAGTTCACTTAGTGGAACTACTGAGTCCAGCAACGAGTTGAGCCCGGTTTGGATCGATTCTAGTTAGCCACACCAAAAGATTGATCAACCAGAGAGTCCAACCAAGTTGACTTAGAAAAGAGACTCGCCGAAGCATTTATTAGGCTAAGGTTAGGCGCTGAAGGAGGTGAGTTGTCCATCAACGTTTCTTTTTAGATTGCGAGATGATGTAAACCCCAACTCATGAAATAAACCCTAGACTAAACCCTAACCGTATAAGTTTTGTGATCTATGGTAGAAACTGAATCTAAAGTGCATCTAGGAAAATCTAACAACACTAGAGAGAGATCCGACCATTAGAGGTAAGGGATTTCTTTAAGCTTTCACCAATTTATATTGATGCATACATTGTTTCTCTTATTTTTGCACAATAAGATTTTTACTGTGATTTCTATGAAATTAAATGATAGACTATTATGAATTGTTTATTCATGCGATAATTATATTTAAGGAATGATTTTAATCTTGATTCATCTGTTTCTCGTTTCGTTGGCACAAGTTATGTGTTGGAGGACTCAAAACTAGTGACTTGTGTGTGTGTCTATATATATATAATATATATATATATATATATATATATATATATATATATATATATATATGTATGTATCATGGATGTAATGCACTTTGGGTAAAGACTCTCTTGGTTGATGTGTAAATCATTGGATTTGGCTAGTGGTGCATACATTGATGTATGTAATCCACGAGCACGTGTTACATCACTTTCTGGGATTGGGTGTCGCAAATAGTCCCCCCATGAACAAATTGCATCACGTAATTCTTTTAATCCATGAGTTGTGTTGTTTCGAGGTGTTACGTAAATCCACAGTAGTGTTGGACACGTCGACAAATCTCCGTAGTTATGGGATGCGAAGCGAGCCGAATTTTATAATTTTCATTCCTCAATGTGGTGGTCACTATGTGTGATGAGCCTCACACTATACTAAGCATACGTTCATGTAGATTTGTTTCGTATACCAATACCACTCATAATGGTGAAATACGAGGTGTATCAAAACCCTTATGTTGTCTCTATGATGAATTACTTGAATTGTTGTTAATCTTGAAGTACAAACATCACTATGAGTAGGGCATTGACCCTCTCCAACCATACAAATGATGCAGGTGACGTACAGGGTGAATATACAAATGATGATCTCCCTATGGAGGATTATTTCGAATGATGAGGATAATGGCACTGACGTTTAAATTTTAGTTTAATTTTATTTACGTTTCATGCTACGAATATAAATTTTTGTAATAAGCTCCCACCTAAGTAAGCATTTAACGATCAGTTGAACTTTTACGTTTAAATAGAATAAGAACTAAAGTGTGGTTTGTTTCATTATCGTGAATGGGCACCTTTGTGAATGTGAATGCATGTGATGAATGGAAAGTACAAGGGATTATGCCTTGAGTATATTGCTTAACACCATGGAACTCGAATCCTGTGCACTTTACACGGAAATCGATTTTCAGGGCGTTACAAGTGATTCCTCCTAATTTTTGAAATTCGATGCCAAACCCAAGAGACGATGCTATAAGTGAGTTACCACAATAGCCAACTGCCCTAAAAGGATTGTTCAATTCTTCTCATTTCGATGTCTATGAAGCAGCGAAGGACACTACAATTGCAAATCATGCTCTTCTCAGTCTCATCCTTCCACATCCTAGATCGTAGACATGGGATCCTTTGATCATATGACAGGTAAGAGTGTTCCATTTCATAATTCCCTATCTCTAGTGGCATAAGATTAGCTGATGGATCCTTTTCTAATGCCACTGAAAAGGGGGCATTACAATCAGATTGTGATCTGAGATTGGTCTCAGAAGTTCAGTTCTCAAGTGAAGCAGCTGGCTTGATGGAAGGTTGATAGGTGGCGTTTACCACCTACTGGGGTACTTGAATTACATTTTAGTAGGGTGTTTCTTCCCAATGTAGAATGGCAGACATCAAAGAGGAAAGTTAGAAAATTGCTGGGAACCATAGAACCTATTTAATTGCATACATAGAGAAGCAAACAGCAGTTTGGATAATTTAGCATAGTTTGGAAAGGCTCTTTGGCCTCAGATAAAAAATCCAACCAACGATCACATAGATTGAATAAGGTGCAATTAGAAAAGAAATAGAAATGGCATATCTAGTTAACAATCCATCTTTTTTTTTGGTATTGATAAAACATTAGTGCTGGCTAATGTGTGAGATCTGCTCATACATTCTCACCTTTCAAAAAGAAAGAGAAAAAAAAAAAAAAAAATCGGTTAATACATTCTTTGAAAAAGGAACAAGTTCAATGAACAGAGACTGGATTAATAGAGCATGAAACAGAGTTGACATCCAGCTAATAGGAAAGCAACTGAATTTGAGTAGTACAGAGATAGAGACCTGGATTGCTTCTAAAATTATATGCATCTCAGAAAGTTATAAAAAGAAAATTATATACAAGTCAGTTTCAAGTTGAAAGCAGTAATACATACCTTGCAACTACTATAAACAGCTGGGACAGTCATGAAGGTGCAGAGTTAAGGATCTAGTGAAAAGCAACATTACAAAACTATAGACAAGAGTGATAAATCGTTTCAGTTATGAGGATACAATTG